>JAJPUD010003216.1:112754-123514 GCA_023553655.1 Myrmecobius fasciatus
AGGTAGAAAGTGAAAGAGAGGAGGAAAGAGACAGAGATAGAAGCAGACAGAGACAGAGATCAACAGAGAGATAGAGACAGAGAGAGATTCAGGGAGACAGGCTAAGAGGGAGAGAAAAAGAGAGAGACAAAGACAGAGAGTGAGAGAGAGGAAAAAAGAGGCAGAAACAGACAGACAGACAAAGAAACAGAGTGAGAAAAAGAAAGACAGAAACAAAGAGATAAAGAGGGAGACAGAGACAGATAGAAAGGGAGGAAGAAAGATATAGAGAAGCAGAGACAGGGAGACAGAGAAAAAGAAAAACAGAGACATAGAGAGAGAAAAAGACAGGGAGGGAGGGAGATAGAGACAAAAACAGAGGGAAAGAGAGAGACACACATACAGAGAGAGACAGAGAGAGAGGAAAAGAAAAACAGGGACAGAAAGACAAAGACAAAAAAGGAGACAGAGAGAGAGAAAGAGGGAGACAGAAAAGAGAGACAGAGCCAGAGACAGAAAAAAGCAGAGAGATAAAGACAGACTCAGAGAGACAGAAAGAGAAAAATTCAGAGACAGAGACAAAGAGACAGAGACAGAGACAAACATAAATAGAGACAGAGGGAAACAGAAAAGGAAAGAGAAAGACAAACAGAAAAAGAGATTCAGAGAGACAGGCAGGCAGGGAGGGAGGATGAGAGAGACAGAGAGACAGAGACAAAGACAGAAAAAGAGAGAGATAGAAAGAAGGGGGGGGAAGAGATCCCACCCAACTGGAAAGTCTTACAAAGCATTTAATCCAAGGTGAATTCTAGCCCATCGTGTTTCACTCCAGCCAAGTGGAGATCTCTGGGTCTAGACCGGGGCTTCTTCAACTTGTTCCACCTGCGTGGAAATTTTCATGTGACTCAGGGCATATACGTCTATGATAGAAGTCTACAAATCCAACGCTTAATGATAAGAAATCATCATTCTGTGACTTCTACATTTAGTTACGTGACCCCATATGGGTATGGCTGAGTCTCTGATTAAGACTGAATGATGGGAATCATGTCCCCCGGCCCCTCGTCAGGTGAGGTCCACCTGTCATCATTTTCAATCTCCTCATTAATTGACCAATCAGAGTTGATCGTCGGCCATTTTCCCAAGAGCGTCGAAGTGTGGAGTGGGTTCCGTGAGGAGTCTTGGCCATTTGAGAATGTCACTGGCTCCATTTAGCAGTTATTGCCATATTTGTATGATTCATTAAATGTATGATATTTCTATGATTAATACAATTACCCAGAAGCTGGGCTTCTTAAACTCGTGTAGATATCCCAGAGGGCAGGAGAAAGGGCGTGGAATGGCCGCCAACCCCTGAGCCTGACTGTCTCTTTGGTCCTGGACTTGAGGAAGGGACCCAAGGCTCTGTTTCCTTTCCCCTCCCTCCCAGAAAGAAGGGCCGCTACCGGCTTCTGGACATTGAAGTGCTGCCCTCTTCTGGACATCCAAGTGGCCGGCCTCCATGCTCTGGACAGCAAGATGATTGTAGAAATCCCTATGGAAGAATTACATATGTTTAACAGATACTGGATAAGTTGCCGTCCAGGGGAGGGGGTGCAGAGGGTGGAGGGAAATCTGGAACACAAGACTCTGCAAGGGTCAGTGCTGAAAAATTAGCCATGCTTATGTTTTGAAAATAAAAAGCTTTAATTAAAAAAGGAAAAGAAATTTTCAGATATTAAGGTGACCCCTTTTTGAGGCACCGAGGCAGCCGTGGACCAGACCGAGGAGACCAGTCAGGTTAGCTAGGCTGGGCCGACCACGTAGGAGTGAGCAATAGAGAAGGAGACAGCATTAGTCTGCCCCCCCCCACTTGGGGGGGGGCTTTTGATTTGTGTGGAAATGGGATTTGAGTAAGGCACTGAAGTTGTCAGCCTCTCTCTGAAGTTGTCAGCCTCACTCTGAAGTTGTCAGCCTCGCTCTGAAGTTGTCAGCCTCGCTCTGAAGTTGTCAGTCTCGCTCTGAAGTTGCCAGCCTCCCTCTGAAGTTGTCAGCCTCGCTCTGAAGTTGTCAGTCTCGCTCTCTCTTCCAGTCACCACCGTCCAGTGGAGGGACCGGGCCAAGCCGACCGGGGACTGCTCCAGATGCAGTGGATGACCTCGGGGTCGTTGATGTCTAACCAAGCTTGAAGTGCTCCACAGCATCTATTTCAGCCGCCATCATGGCCCTTGAAATGTACGCTCTCATCTACTCACCCAGCAGGGGAAGTGTTTACCTACCTGGGGTAGCCACCCCCCGACTCACCGTAGGGTTTGATTAGCTCATCTACTAGGGTGCAGACATTACAGCTTCTTGGAGCCACCGGAGAGAGGTGGACACCGAAGGGGGAAAGGAGCCCCGGAAAGGGCCCGGCAGCCTCCCCACCAGAGCCTCCAGAAACATGGACTGAGTGAAGAAAAGCCAACTTTCCTAATATGAACCATCCCTCAGGACGGTGATGAGGCTCCCTCCTGGCGGGTCGGGGATCCAGGCCGGTGCTTTGGGAAGCCGTGGGGCTGGGTGGCAGGGACTCTCCTGCTCCATATCACCCTAACTTGATCATTGGCTCGCCTTCTTATTTTAAGTTACGTCCTTTTTGCTCTGTCCTGATCCCATAGGTGTTTCTTGGTTTGAGTCACAAGGTGAGGAAGAAGAGGAAGGGAGACTTAGAGCAGAGACCGCTTGGGGCCTTTCTTTATGTAACACTGACCTTTGCCCCCCCCCAGCTACCACCAGGAAGAGGCTGGTCATCTGCAAGATACAGCATGCTTCAGCCACTCAGCCAGTGGAAAGAGGCTGTTCCTACCCACTTAGCAGGGGGCACGAGCCGGCTTCTCCTGGACCCGGGCCATGGCCACTTCCCCAGGACCTTCTGGTCATCCTGGAAGACTTTCCGCCCCGAGATTGTGGGGGGTGTTGAGGATTGGAAGGCGGGCTTCAGAACAGAAGAACAGATGGACACGTGGAAACTGAGAGAAAGAAAAAGAAAGGGAGCAAGAAAGAGACAGAAGGGATGGAGGCGGGGAAGGGAGAGATAGAAAAGGGGGGCACGGAGAGGAGGAGGTGAAGGGGAGGGACAGACAGAGGCAGAGAGAGGAGAGAGAGACAGAAAAACAGACAGAGAGAAGACAGCCACAGAGACAGACAGAGACACAGAGAGACGGAGACAGAGAAAGACAGAAATAGAGAGAACAGAGGGTAGGGGAGAGAGAGAGAGGAGAAGAGGGAAGGGGAAAGTAGGGGAAGGGAGGAAGAAGAAGAAGAAGAAGAAGAAGAAGAAGAAGAAGAAGAAGAACAACAACAACAACAACAACAACAACAACAACAACAGCAACAAAAGGAAGAGGAGGAAGAGGGAAGGAGGAAGGGAGAGAGAGAAGCCTGTTCCTGAATTCCCTGTTGTTTTTACTTCCCCTTCTCAGATACTAGAAGCAGGGCAGGTTCTTTACATGGTACCCAGATCCCAGAAGAACGGGGCTGAAGCAGAAAGAACTCCGCTGGCTGGAGCAGAAGCAGGTGGCGAGGAGCAGAGGACGGCAGTCGGAGAGGGGAGAGCCCAAGCGGACAAACTCCTGTTGCCTTGTGGCCAAATTAAGGGCGACACTGGCCTGGTCAGGAAGGCAGCCCTGATGGCCCATGAGCCTTTGCACATGTCTGTCAGGAGGAGGGATGAGGAGAAAGGAAATGGCTCCCCAAGTTATAGGAAGCTCCTAATGGCCAACTGCCATCGGAACACCGTCGTCTCCTATTTGCTTGTATATCTAAGCTGCCGGATTGCCTTAGTAGATCTCTTGGCCGCTAAAAGGAAGGGGTTGAATGAGCTGCCCTCTGTGGTTCCTCCGAGCTCTAGATCTAGAAGCCTACTTATGACCTTGGGGAAAGTCACTTCACTTCCTGTGGGCCTCAGTTTCCCCATCTGTAAAATGTGTGAGTGGGCCTTAAAGGCCCCATGATCCCATACAAGTTACTTTAATCTCCCTCCCTCCAAGACTCAGTTTCTTCCTCATTGAAATGAGAGGGTTGGTCTGGGTGGTTTTTGAGGTCCCTCCCAGCACTAGATCATGGATTCTATACGTGTGAAGGGAAGGACTTTAGTCAAATAATCCCCCCCCTCTGCCCCAGCCTCAGTTAAGTGTAAAATGAGGGAAATTGGATGAGATGACCTTTGATACTATACCAGTGCTGTAGGTATCTTCTAGGATTAGATCTAGAGTGTACCACCCAGGCCTCCTTTGAGGTTCACTTTCCTCCTCTGTAATTAGGCTTTGTTCTCGATGCCTTCTGAGGATGCTTGGAGCTCTAGAACTGTGTGACATTGGGCTCCTTCTTCTCTGGACCTCAGTTTCCCCCCAGAAGAGGGTCAGATCATGTGATTAGTGTCCTATGAATCAAAACCAGTGAATTATCTAAGCTTTTTCATTGAAGGCTGTGATTGAGAAGGAAGACGGGAGGAAATTCATATTTTGGTAACTGAGGCACATTTAGGTCCTTTGTTGGGGGCCTACTGAACCACCCCAGCTCCTGCAGTTTACAAGTAGATTCAGAAGTCTACTTCTGAAAAGGGAGAGGAGTCAGCAGAGGGGAGGGGCAGGTAGGCCCTGTGTAGCCGGATCGCCATCTAGTGGCCAAATCTCATACTACACCCCATCCCCTTTAACTCATAGAAGAGTTGTCATGTGGAAACAGCAATCTGTTGGATCAACTAACAAGCATTTATCGATCGCCTACTGTTTGCCAAGCTGGCAATACAAAGAAAAGGCAAAGCCGGGCCCTGTCCTCATGGAGCTCCCTCTGCGGAGGGAGACTACATATCAAAATCTGAACATCCAAGATAAGAGGTGGCTAGAAAGGGAATGAGACTGGGGGGAGGGGGGAGAGAGCAATTTACTCCCAAGCCCACCTGTAGCACTCACCACCCACCACCAGCTGTCATTTATGATTTGAACATATGCAAGGGAGACAATTTGTCAGCAGACAGCTTTGTAAGACGGCGTTGTCTCGAACAAATCAAATGCTCTTTTAGGGACAACAAACAATTAGCAAAATAGTCTCTGTTCCTTCCGTTGGCATGATTGTAAAAAGGCAGTCTGCTCTAGATCATCAGTTGGAAAGGCCTCCTTCATCCCCTCATGTGCCTTCATCAAGGAAAGGGAGGAAGAGGCCAAGTGGAAAAAGGTTTTCAAAGCCCCACAGGAGATTTTCAATTTGATCCTGGGAGTCAGGAGGGTCAGCTCAGTACTTTAGGAAGATCCCTTTAGCAGATGAGGACCTGAACCAAGAGGGGCAGTTATATGAGGGGACAGAGAAGGAGAACTGAGAAGGGAGATCCAAGACGAGAGCAAATTGGATGTGTGGGGAGAGCCAGGAGCTGAGGATGACACTTAGGTCATGAGCGTGAGTCACTGAGAACATAGTGGGGACCTTGACGGTAATGGCTCAGAAGAGGAAAGGGTTTGGGGAAGAGATGAGGTCCACTTTGGATATGGGAGTTTCAAATATTCAGTGGGAACATATGCAAAAGTCTTTGTGGCAGCTCTTTTTGTAGTGGCTAGAAAGTGGAAGCTGAATGGATGCCCATCAGTTGGAGAATGGCTGAATAAATTATGGTATATGAATGTTATAGAATATTATTGCTCTGTAAGAAACGATCAGCAGGACGATTTCAGAGAGGCCTGGAGAGACTTGCATGGACTGAGGCTGAGTGAGATGAGCAGAACCAGGAGATCATTAAACTTGGCAACAACAAGACTATATGATGCTCAATTCCGATGGACATGGTTCTCTTCAACAATGAGATGTTTCAAACCAGTTCCAATTGTTCACTGAAGAAAGCCATATACACCCAGGGAGAGGCCTGTGGGAACTGAGTGGGGACCATAACATAGCATTTTCACTCTTTTTGCTGTTGTTTGCTTAGATTTTGCTTTTTAAAATTCTTTTCTTTTCTTTTTGACCTGATTTTTCTTGTGCAGCATGATATGGAAATATGTCTAGAAGAAGTACTCATGTTTAATCTATATTGGATTACGTGCAGTCTAGGGGAGGGGTGAGGGATAGGGAGGGAAAAAATTGGAACACAAGGTTTTGCAAGGGTGAATGATGAAAATTAGCTATGCCTGTTTTGAAAATAAAAAAGCTTTGATAAGAAAAATGTTCACTTGGAGCTGTCTGATCAACAGTTGGAGATATGAGACTGGAGGTTAGGGTTGGATGAATAGATAATAGTGAATAGATAAGACTAGATAGTCAGATCTGTGAGAAAGGGCCACAGATTGATGGCCAAAAAAGAACTAGAGAACATTATAAACCAAATGGATAATTTTGATTACATTAAATAAAAAAGGGTTTGCACAAACAAAATCAATGTGGCCAAAATTAGAAGGGAAGCAGAAAACTGGGGGAAATTTTTACTTCCCAGGACTCTGGTAAAGGCCTCATTTCTAAAATGTGTAGAGAATTGACTCAAATTTATAAATATTCAAGCCAGTCTCCAATCCATAAATGGTCAAAGGAAATGAACAATTTTCAGATGATGAAATTAAAGTCATTTCTACTCATGTGGAAAAAAGATGCTCCAAATCACTATTCATCAGAGAAATGCAAATTAAGACAACTCAGAGGTACCACTACACACCTGTCCAATTGGCTAAGATGACAGGAAAAGATGATGAATGTTGAGGGGGTTGGGGGAAAACTAGGACACTGATGCACTGTTGGTGGAACTGTGAATGGATCCAATCATTCTGGAGAGAAATTTGGAGCTATGCTCAAAAAGTGATCAAATTGCACATACCCTTTGACCCAGCAGTGTTTCTACTGGGCTTATATCCCAAAGAGATCTTAGAGGAGGGAAAGGGCCCCACATGTGCAAGAATGTTTGTGGCAGCCCTTTTTGTAGTGGCAAGAAACTGGAAACTGAATGGATGCCCATCAATTGGAGAATGACAGAATAAATTATGGTATATGAATGGTATGGAATATTATTGTTCTGTAAGAAACGACCAGCAGGATGATTTCAGAGAGGCCTGGAGAGAGTTGCATGAACTGATGCTGAGTGAAATGAGCAGAACTAGGAGATCATTATACACAGCAACAAGACAATATGGTGATCAATTCTGATGGACGTGGCTCTCTTCAACAATGAGGTGATTCAAAATAATTCCAATAGACTTGTGCCATCCGAATCCAGAGAGAGAACTGTGAAGACTGAATGTGAATGAAAACATAGTATTTTAACCATTTTTGGGTTGAGTTTTTCCTTTTGAACTGATTTGGTTTTTTGCTTAGCATAACAAATGCAGAAATATGGATAGAATTGTACAAATTTAACCTATATCGGATCTCTTGCTGTCTTGGGGAGGGGAGAGGAGAGGGAGAAAAATTTGTAACACAAGAATTTTCAAAGGTGAATGTTGAACCTCTCAGATTGGCTAAGATGACAGGAAAAGATAATGACAAATGTTGGAGGGGGTGTGGGAAAACTGGGACACTGATGCATTGTTAGTGGAATTGTGAACGGATCCAACTTTTCTGGAGAAAAAAAAGGGTTTTCAAATTGTACATACCCTTTGACCCAGCAGTGTTTCTATTGGGCCTATATTCCTCCAGCTGCTGGGGTCTCTCTCCTAAGGCTACCTTCTTCCTATTCTGTAGTACTATGTATATACCTAACTGTGTATATCTTCCTCATTAAACCATAAGCTCCTGGAGGGTAGGGACTGATGTTTGCCTTTCTCTGTATCCCCTGTGCTTAGCACAGTGCCTACCACATAGTAGGTGCTTAATAAATGCTTGTGGGTTTGGGGGAATTTGGCTAGATGGCTTCTGTGATCCTTTATATATATATATATATATGTATATATATATATATACATATATATATATATATATACATATATATATATATATATATATTGCTGAGGCAATGGGGGTTAAGTGACTTGCCCAGGGTCACACAGCCAGGACGTGTTAAGTGTCTGAGGCCAGATTTGAACTCAGGTCCTCCTAACTTCAGGGCTGGTACTCTATCCACTGCACCACCTAGCTGCCCCACCCTTTATATATTTTTTACAATTATTGAGACTTTTTGGTTTTTTACACAACCCCCGTATGCCCAATCCACCATCCCACTGAACCTTTCCGAGTACCAATGAAAACTAGTTTATCAAAACCAGCACGGCAAGTTCTGGTGATCCATGGCATTCTATGCCTGCCCCCCCCCATCTCTATTGGGGCAGGGAATGGGTTCATTGTCGGTTTTGGGGAAGCAAGACTGATCATGGAATCCGAATGCGCCTCTTTCGCCGTTGTTTTTCATTCATGTCACCCTTGTTGTTGTTCACTTGTGTCCAACTCTTTGGGGTTTTCTCGGCAGAACTACTGGAGTGGTTGACCATTTCCTTTTCCAGTGCGTCTGACAGATGAGTGAACTGAGACAAGCAGGGTGAAATGACTTACCCAGGGTCACACAGCTAAGAAGCGTCTGAAGCGAGATTTGAACTTAGTTAAGAGCAGTCTTCCTGACTCTAGGGCCAGCACTCTAGCCTCCACCTAGCTGCCCACCTGCAACATGGTAGGTACTTACTAAATCCTTCCTTTCTTCCCCTGAGGGAAGACTATCTCGTTTAGTTACTAGACACATATTACCTTCTCTATAGATCTTATGCTGAGGGCTCCTCCTCTCCAGCTGTGTGACCTTAAAGTTTCCCCCCTTTATGCCTCTGTTTCCCTTTCTGTAAAACGAAAGGGTTGAACTAGGTAGTCTTCAAGGTCTGACATTTTATCAGCATGACAACTTGTTCATCTCACCTGGGGGAGGGGCTGTGTTCCCCTGTAGGGTGCCCTTTAGGCCACCTATACCACATGTCCTAGGCCCTCCACACTCCCGTGGGGTCCCTTCTCAGCTCAGCACCTTCTCCACAGAACCTTCTGTTCCCCAGGGGGTCTTCACGAATCCCTGTACTACCACCTTCTCCCTGCCGGCCCCCCTTCCCTCTGAAACCGTGGCCTCCTGTCCAGCCCTAACCCTTCCACTACCATTCCTTACCCATCTCCTTTCTTTTTGCTCCTTCCACACCCACTCCCTTCAGCAGACCTGGGCCAGAGGGGCCTTCTCTGTTTGCAATACACCAACCTGATTCCTTTATAGACCTTCTGGGACAGCGGAGGGCATGGGAGCAGAGGCGGGGAAAGGTCCCTGGAAACAGAGAAGGGGTAAGAAGGACTAGGTGGCAGGCCAGATCTGATGGTCTTGTGATGAAGAGAGCCATCTATACCCAGAGAGGCCTGTGGGAACTGAGGGTGGATCACAACAGAGCATTTTCATGCTCTGTTGTTGTTTGTTTGTATTTTGTTTTCTTTCTCCTTTCTTTTTTCCTTTTTGATCCGATTTTTTTTGTGCAGCACGATAGCTATATACACATGTATACATATACTAGATTTCACATATATTTCTACCATGTTTAACCTATACTGGATGAGTTGCCATTTAAGGGAGGGGGTGAGGGAGGGGGGGAAATTGGAACACAAGGTTTTGCAGGGGTCAATGTTGAAAAATTAGCCATGAATCTTTTGAAAATGAAAAACCTTTAATAAAAAAGAAATAAATATAGAACTAAAAATAAAAATGAAAAAGAACGACTAGGTGGGGAAGGATATAATTGGGAACAAGAGAGTGTATCTGCAGAATCTATTTAGAGAGCGAGGAACCGGGGGTGGGGGGATGAGACCAGCTCAGTCCTGGGAGTACCCACAAATCTGGTTGGTGAGGCCTGCTGGCCGTCTCCTGAATGTGATGAGCTGAAGGCCCAGGAACGGGACTTGCCCATTTCCTGTCTCCCCTTCAAGCAGCACCTAAAGGTCTTGTGTTGTCCATTTGATCATTTCTAGCGGCTTAGGATTCAGATGGCCATGACTGAAATCCAAGCTTAAGCTGTCGCTGGTGACTCCCATATGGGGTCGTGTGATTGAATGAGGGGGTCGCAAAATACCGCCTCCCCAGACGGGTGAAGATGCTTGGCATCGTGCAGTAGCGTAACGCTCTGTCAAGATTTCATCCCTCATGGAAAGGGCCCCACCTGTGCAAGAATGTTTGTGGCAGCCCTTTTTGTAGTGGCAAGAAACTGGAAGCTGAGTGGATGCCCATCCATTGGAGAGTGGATGAATAAATTATGGTATATGAATGTCATGGAATATTATTGCTCTGTAAGAAACGACCAGCAGGACGATTTCAGAGAGGCCTGGAGGGACTTGCATGAACTGATGCTGAGTGAAACGAGCAGAACCAGGAGATCATTATACACAGCAACAAGACTATACGATGATCAATTTTGATGGACATGGTTCTCTTCAACAATGATGGGATTCAAACCAGTTCCTATTGTTCAACGATGAAGATAGTCATATACCTTCAGAGAGAGGCCTGTGGGAACTGAGTGTGGACCACAACACAGCATTTTAACACTTTCTGTGAATATTTCCATGCATTTTCTTTTCCTTCTTAGGTTATTTTTTCTTCTTCTCTTTCTAGATCTGATGTTTCTGGTGCAGTAAGATAACTGTATCTACATATGTATACATGTATTGTATTTGTCATATAATTTATCCTATTCAGCATGTATTAGATTACCTGTCATCTAGGGGTGGGGGGTGAGGGGAAGGAAAGGAAAAGCTTGGGGAAAAAAAAGTTTTTGCAAAGGTCAATGTAGAAAAATCACTCATATGTTTTGTAAATAAAAAGCTTTACAAAAAAAAAAAAAAAAAGA
>JAJPUD010003216.1:123614-135635 GCA_023553655.1 Myrmecobius fasciatus
AAAAAGCTTTACAAAAAAAAAAAAAAAAGATTTCATCCCTCATGTAAAAATGAGCACGTGTGCCCATCTCATCAGTGGACGGATGGCAAGATTTGTGGCTACCAAAGTGTTTTAAAGTAACTTTTCATGATCTATTAGCAGGAAATGGTTCCTTTGCATAAAGCTTTTTGCTTTATCTTTTATCCTTTCTTTCTTTATCGTTCTATTTTATATGCCCAGGCTCGTGTCAAAGTTTCTCGGGCGAAAAGAGTTATAGTGGAAAAGTTTAAGAAGTCCTGATTTAAATCACAGTGCTTGCCCCGAGGGAATATAAACAGGGCAAGGGGCAGCAGGAGTCGAGACCAAATGGCCAAGGGTGTTCATGAGCCCCAGAAGAGTGAGGGAAAGAAGCATCCCCAGTGTTCTCCCAAGCTGCAAAGAGGCCAGAAGGCTGGGCTGGCCTCCCCCAATGGCAGAGCCCCAGCCCTCGATGCCGCCGCCCAGATGTTTGCCCGACACGCGCTCAGATATCCACAGGCCGCCGTCCCTAAGCCAGCCCCAGCCATCTCGGGAGAGGTGGGAGGGCGGCCCCACACACCTCCAGACGCGCCTAGGCCAGCCCAGTCCAACTTCAATGGATATCTGCGCTGACCCACGTGGGGTGCCCTCCGCCCTCCCTTCAGGTGCGGGGCCGCCCCAGCCCTTCACACCCCCTCCCCGGACAGTAGCAGGGCCACACAGGATAATGCTCATGAATCCTTTATTTGCCGGGTGAAGGGTCTTTGCACTCCCCATACCTGCCTGTCTTCAGCACGTCCCACCACTGCCCCCCCAGACCCCAAATACATCTCGTGAGATCTCTACACACTCTCTGTGTGTACATGTATAGAGATATGCATAGACATATGAATATATTAATATATATCCCGACTGTACAGTATTTATAGGTACAAAAGAGACAGGCTTAAAACTGTAATAATTAGATTAACAGCTATGACCCCTCCCCTCGCCCCCCGCCCCCCGCCCCCCCCCAAATAATTACTTCTACAAAAGAGGCAGCAAACCCAAGGCGGGGCATTGGAAACGCCAAGGATAGACAAGAGTGGCTGCGGCTGCGCTGGCGAAGAAAGGCGAAGAGAGCGCTGGCCGGAGGCCCGGACGCCCGAGTTCGGGCCCGGCTCTGCCCTAACTAGCTATTTCTGGCCTTGGGGGAGGCTGCCCCCTCCCCCATCGGGCCAATCTCTAAGGTCCTTTCTATCACTACCATGCTTGGGGATGAAGTCCCAGCTGATCAGCACAGGCAGTGTCTCGCATACAGTAAGCGCTTAAACAATGCTGGCTAAGCTGGTCTGTCAGGCTACCCACGTGATCACACTACCGCTTGAGGCCCGCTCCAATCGGCCAAAATGGGGGCCGGGGCAGGCCAGAGGCCGAGGCACGGGGGAGCTCTCATTCGTCTCCCGTTCTCGCTATGGCACGTAAAGCTGGCCGTCATCTTCTAGCCGCCGCCGGGGCAGGCGGCGGAACGGACCGCAGCTGGTCGACACCACCCGGGGCTGGGCTGCAGCCCCGGCACTGTGGTTCACCTGGTGGCAGTTGGTGTGGACTGCTATAGGAGGACATCAAGAGCCCCGTGGTCAGGTGGTTGGATCTGGGATGGCACTGGGAGAGGGGAAGGTCCCTCCAGTTGAAGAGTTTCTCTACCAGGGCAGATTCTCACCAGTCTCAGTGAGAGGTCAAGGACTTGCCCAGGGTCACAAAGTCAGGACGGATTAGATGCAAGACTGGAACTGAGGCTTTCCTGGCACCAAATTTCGACTTCCCATCTGCCGTGCTGCCCCTCAATTTGAGCTTGGTATCAAGGAAAATCTTCCTACTGAGCTGCACCGTGCCAAGGGAAGTCCATGGGCAGCTCATGGGCCGCCTCACAGGTGAGGGGAGAGAGGGGCCCTCCTAGCAGGGGTCACATGACTTTGGTCAGGGATATCGGGCAAACGCCCTCCGTCATCCTTTCTGATAGACTGGCTCCACACCAGGAGCCATCCCACTCAGTCTCCCTTTGCCCACCCAGGCCCTGGTGATGAGTGCTCAGCTTTGTGGGGAGAAAGCTCCACAAAGCAAGGTAGGGCACTTGGGGGCCACAGGGAGCTACCCCCGACCTTTCCCAGCCTAGGGCTCTCGTTTGGGGCCTCTTGGAAGCTGGCATTACACTGGTTCAGATCCCGTGTAGCCCAGGCCAAGGAGACCTGCCCACTCTTCCTCCCTGCGACTTACATATATTCTCATTCTCTCTCTGTCTCTGTCTCTCTCAGGAAGCACTCATGGCATCTCTCTCTCTCTCTCTCTCTCTCTCTCTCTCTCTCTCTCTCACTCACAATCTCTCTTTCTGTGTCTCTCTGTCTCTGTCTCTCTCTCTTTGGGAGGAAGGGGGCTCCTTCACTGGGGTTTGGGGGTTTCTGGCTGCTCAGTAGGAGTTGCTCCAGCCCATCCATTTTCTACACCTCAAGATGAGGCAGTCAGGGGTGGGGGGGTGGGGGCCAGAAGTAAGAGAAAGGCAAGGGGGGGGCCAAGTCACACACGGCCCCCACTGGGTGGCGAGGCCCTTGGTAGGCCCAGGGCAGGGGCCACGTTTGTTTGCTCTCTTCAGCTAGCTGTGCTGGGAAGGCCCAAATGAGAGCACCTTGGGCCCCACCTGGCCCCGCCTGTTCACAGCTTGGTCTCGGGGATGGGCCGCATGGTGGCGAAGGAGTCTCGGATCCTCGCCACCTCCATGGCACACAGGTGCCCAAACACCTTGTTATACCAGTCAGGAGAATGGCCCCTGGGGAAGGAAAAGCAGCAAGTCTGAGCCAGCAGAATATCCCAGCTTCTCCCCTTCGCCCAGGGTGCTCTGGGCGAGGGGAAGCGTTGACTGCAACAAGGATCCAGGGACACGCAGGCAGAAGACAGGCAAGATCCTGGGGTGGGGGAAGGAAGGGAGAGGAGCGGAAGGACCCCAGGACCAGGGAGGTGAAGGGAGGGGAGCGAGGGACCCCAGGGAACAGCCAGAGGTGGGATTCTTACCGGAGGTCGGCCCTGCAAATGTGGATTAGGCGGGAGTGCCCCGGGCCAAAAGGTTCTATGAGGTACTGAGAAGTGAGCAGCATGGCTCGGACCCCAGACTCTGGGATGGGCTCCTCAGGCTCCAAAGATTGAGAAACAAGCAGGCAACCCCCTCGGGGTAGGTCTGAGCGCCACATCCTGGGGGAGGAAGGGGCAGTGAGCCAAGGGCAATCTGGCTGGCGGAGGGCCCGCCCCGTCCTCCCCCCACAGGCGGGAAGCTCACCGGAGCACCACAAAGTCTCGGGAGGGCTGAGGGGCCATGCTGTCCGTGACATAGTGGTAGACGTCCACGCCAGGGCCCAGGGACTCCAGCACATGAGCCCGCAGCAGGTCCTCGTCCCACATGGCCCTTTCGCGTAACACTCGGTGCAGGACTGCCACGGGCGGAGCCGCCACCTCTGTTGTCACTTTCCACAGGCGCAGGGGGTGGCCATCCCGGACCTATGGGATACTCGGAGGAGTCACCACGCTTCCAGGGCTCAACTCCCAACATCCACTTACCTATGGTGCCGGCCCCTCAGAGTGGCCAGGGACTTGTCTGAGGCTGCTTCTGCCCATGGCATGACTCCCCCCCCCTGGCAAACCTCATTTCCCTGCCCCCTCTTCCCGGGGCCCGGCCCCCCCCCCCCCAACCTCTGACCCCTCAGGATACTCTCCATCCTAACTTGTAGGATCTAGGATCCTTCATCTTCCTGGACCTCAATTTCCTCCCCTGTAGCCTGACTGGGTGGAAGGTTATCCTCTCTCTAAGATGTCATACATCGGTAACGTTCCGTCAGGGGAGTAGATGGGCCGTCCCTTGTCTGGTTCCCGATGACCCATCTCTTAAGTAGCCTTATTATATCTTATTTCTGGAGGGCTAATGGAGAAAGCATAGGACTTGGAAGTGAGGAAGGCCTGAGTTTGAATCCTATCTTGAACCCTCAGTGGCCGTGTGACCCTGAGTAAGTTACTAACCCCTCTCAGCCTCTGTCTCCTCCTTGACACCCAGTGGCTGGGGCAAGTCATTTACCCTCTTAGTGCAAACTCAGACAACTCTTTAAGGTTCCAGAGGAGATGCTGACCTGCACTGGTGGAGGGACTTTACCCACCTCAGAGTTCCCCATGTCAATGACATTGAAATGGCAGGCCCACTTCCTGCCCCTGTCCTCATTATCACCGCGTCCTTGGGACCGTGTGGGGGCTAGCCCTGAGCCGATCCGACTGCTGAGGGGAGGGGCCCCAGAACAGCTGGGCCTTAAGTCCTTCCCTCCCTCCCTGCCCCACCCCTGTGGCACCACGGCTTCACCGACCTTCTTACTGGCCAACTCTGTGTGTTGGGGTCCGGGCATGTTCAGCCAGCCCTTGAATCGCTCAGCAGCTTCCTGCAGCAAACTCTGCACGCTCCCCTCCAGGAAGTCCCCTGGCTTGTCCCGGAGCTCAGCCAGAGCCAGGGGAGGGGAGTTGGGCTTGGTCACCACATAGGAGTTACACAGCTGCAGCATCATATCCTGGGGCACCTGGGGACGGCCAAAACATTAAGGGATCCCACAAGCCCTCTGCTGGCCCAATTTGGTGGAGGAGGGCAAAAAGAACGGGATTCTCCTGGGAAAAAAAAGGAAATCTGAAGAAGGCCACCAGGGTGGGAGCCAGAACAGGCCAGGAAGAGGCCCCCATCCTGAAATCAGGAAGCACTCACGGCCCCCTCTCCAGAGGAGGACGCTCTCTCTTTGGAGAACTGGCCGTTCATGTCCTGTGACCATTCCTCTATCGGGGACTGGCTCCAGTTTTGATAAATCCATTCCCTCTACACTGTAGCTCTCAGACCTTTATCAAATTTGCTGGGAAGATTTTTTCCCTGTCCATTGTTTCCCTTCTAATTCCAAATGCATTGATTTTGTTTGTGCAAAAACTTCACCTCACCTGAAAGAGCTTCTTGCAATCAGTGATCATGTGGGACAAGCCCTGGGTGGCAGCCATGTTCTCACTCAGGTCTCTTGGGGCTGGCTTACCTGACTGGCCACGTCTGGGAATGACCCTGGAAAAGGGACAGAAGGAAAACCCGCTGAGGTTCGTGGCCTGACACTGCCCTGACCCCCAGCTCTTAATAATACTGACGAATGGGTGGTGAGTGCAGGCGACATGGCACCAAGACAGCTGATCTTCCCTCGGGCTCAAATCTGGCTCCCAGCAAGTTATTTATTGCCCACTGTTCCCAAGACAACTCTAAAACCCCAAGTTGGGCAACAGGTGCCGATCTGCATTGGAAAAGGGAATCTCCTCACTCGGAGGGTGGGCCCAGAAAAGCAAAGAAATGAATGTGGAAACGAGGAGACTGACCAAGGTGCAAAGAGAGAGAATGGCAGTCCTTGGCCCTCCCCGCTCCCATGATGCTCATTTTGCAGACCAGGAGACGAGGCCCAGGAGGCTCTGAGTGAGACCCCTCAGCAAGGACCCTGTCACATGGTCTGGCTGGGAAGCTTACAGAGTTTCCCTTCCCCCCCAGATCTGCTGAGAGATATCCAGGGACTGGGCGTGGGTGCCAGGCTGGCCCCTTGCGGTGATCCCTTTCTAGGTCAGACTCGAGGCCCCCCAAGTACCTTCCTTTCCCCTAGCCCACTCAACCTACCCACTCCCTCTCCCTTCAGATCTGCCCATCCTATCCAGCTATCAGTTCCAGCAATCTTGCCCCCTGCCCTGCCCCAGACCTCCCCCCCTTCTCAGCTGGACCAGCCAAGGCCAGGCCTCCCCACTCTTCCCTGGAGGACCCAATCCACCCAGCTCTGGCACACTGGGCTGAGCTGCACTGCCCTGACTGGCAACCAGGGGAACGCCGGCCTGCGGGCCCCAGACCCTGCTTCGTCTTCCCTGCTTGATGCCCTCCCTCTCGTATCGGGAAGAGCGCCCCCGGGGAGACCACCCCAAAAGCTTTAACTTGGTTGAGAACCAGACCCTGGGGATGAGCGGCTGGCCCCGGACTCGGCTCTTTGGCCGGGACCTCGGCAGCCATGCGTGCTGGCCCCAGCCTGCCGCCCCCCTGCCCGGGCTTGCTCCCCTGCCCCCACCACACCGGCTGCACTCATTCATGATCTGCTCTGTTCCCAGCCCGGCCCAGCCCTGATCCCCAACCTGGGCGAAGTGCTATCCTTTGAGACGTTGAGGTGGAAGATGGAGGGCGCCAGGCAGACAGCCAGGTTGCCCGCGGTCATTTGGTTTTCTTGGGCGGCGGCGATGTCGCTCAGGAAGTAAAGCAAGGTCTGCAGCACCTCCCGGTTCTCGTCGGGCAGCAGGACCACAGCCGCCTGAGCAGCCAACAGCTGCTGGTCCTTTGGGACAACTGCTGGGATAGGGAAGAAGGACCAAGTGACCCTCCCCAGACCCACGGGCCCGGGCTCCAGGCCCTTCCCTCCCTTTGCTGCTCCTCCCCAACCCTCCCACCCCCCAGCCCTAGCCTTTGCCTGCAAACCCCCTCAAAGGAGCATGGGATGGATCTGGAGGGTCCTCAGAATTCACCTAGTAGGCACTGGCTCCAAGATCTCAAGGTGGAAGAGCCTCTAGAGGCTATCACTGCTCCCATTTTACAGAGGAAGAAACTGAGGCCCAGGGAGGGAAAGCAGCTGACTCCAAGGTGCCCTGGCTCCAAATCCCACTCCCTTTCTATCCTACCATAACCCTTCATTTTGGGGATGAGGAAATAGAGGCCCAAGGTGACAAGGGCAGATGGGAGCTGTGGGCTGCCCCTCTGCAGGGCCCTGTCTGGAAGTTCATCAAACAGGATCTTTAGAGTTGATTCTCCCTCCCCTTGAGCCACACTACTTTAAAGTAGACCCTGGACGAGTCATTTCTCCTCTGAGCTTGCGTTTCTCCGTTGGTTAAATGGGGCTCATGGTATTTACACGGCTCGCCCATCAGAGCAACGTTCTTCCCCTCCTTCTTCAGGTGAGGAGATGGGCAAGGCCGAGGGCACACGGCAAGTGACAGGCAGAGCCCTCCCCCTTCCAGTAAGTCAAGGCCACTCACACTGGTAGAGGCGCAAGAAGGTGGTGGTCAGCTTGCTGGTGAAGATGGGCTCCGGCAGGTCCCGGAAGTACTGCTTCAGCAGGTCCGCCACATCGTAGGCCGACTGGCCTTCGTAGACCACGTGCTCCGGGGAGGCCTCGTTCATCTGCCTCAGGGTCTGGATCCGGGACTTCACCCCGGACTTGCGGAAAATGCCCACCTGGCCCCGTCGGAGGAGAGGAGAAAAGCCGTGAAAAGGCCCGCCCGCGCTGGGAGGGCTCTTCCAATGCCCGGGCCACTCCAGGCAGGCCCTCGCTTCCCTCAGCTGCTCCTAGCAGGACGACCAGACCCCCTTTCGAGCCGATGGGGTCGCCTCATCCTACGGGCCGGGACCGGGGATCCGGCGGGAAGCCCCGGCCCAGCCACATCATCAGAGAGGACACAGGGGCCGAAAGACACATGACGAAAATGGGCAAGAGGTGAGCACGGTAGGGCCTCACGTGTGAGGTCAGCAGGAGTCCGGCCAAGACACAGAAGTCAAAGTGCAGAAGGTTCAGGCCCGGGGTGGGCCGGGGCAGGTGCCAGAGGCTAAGGAAGCCATTAGACACACTCCTCCATGAGCTCAGAGAGGATATGGGGGCAGGGGGAGGGAGAAAATGGATTTAGAGAAGCGGGAAGAGTGATGGGCAGCCCAAGCTCTGGGCAAAGGGCAGCGGGAGGAGAACGAGGGCCCCGGGGCCAAGAGCAGCCCCTTCCCTTGCACTTGGCCAACTCCCTCGGCACGCAGAGAACATGGGCAGCGGGGGGGGGGGGGGCGAGCCTCAGAGATGGCGCCAAGGTGGCTGCGGGGCCAGCGTCTCACCTGGTCCAGGCACTGGCTGCGGAGATAGCGCATGGCCTGCTGGATGCTCTGAGGCAGAGGCTGGCCCGTCCTCTGCATGTGGATCAGGAGTGGCACCCCAAAGACGCTCTTGCCCTGGTAGCTGGGAGTTTTGCTCCTCTTCATGAACTTGGGGACGGACCTGTCAAAGGCGGGAGGCCACACTCAGAGACCGGGCAAGGCCAAGGCCCGGGACTGGCAGGAGCCAGCTGCCTGTCATTGAGGAAGAAGCCCGGGTCCCGCAGCCAGGCTCTCCCTGAAGAGGGCAACACCACTTGTGGACATGGCTTCCATCCCCCTTTGCACACCTGGACCCACTTCCCTCCCACATGGTGGGCTGGGCACCTTCCTGAGACACCTCCCCTGGTGTACCCGCACTCAATGTCCCAGGTCGCCTCACCACAGGCTCTCCCCGAGGCTGCCAGCAGCACCCTTGCTCACCAGGCCCAGCTCTGCTTGTGGGGCACGGAGTACTTCTCCATTAAGGCCGTGAGCCGCAGAAGGGACCCCTTGTGGAGCAGGTTGAGCTGGGCCACAGACTGGCGGTTGAGCTCAAGGGAAGCCGAGTTGAGGCTGGGCCGGTGGGAGTTCTGGAAGCTGTGCCAGCGGAGTTTCCTGGCGGGGAGAGAGAAAAGTGGGGTTCAGGAGTAGAGCTAGCTGCCGCCTGCCTCGATTTCTCTCCAATGGTCCCTGTCCTCGGGAATTAGTTTCCATTTGTACCGTGCTCATCTGCGGGTACCCTCACATCAGGGGCTGTTATTCTTGCATTTCTTTGGCTCTCCAGTGCCTTGCACCTGTTATCTGCATCCCAAGATCCCCTGGGGTCAGCCATATTCCAGATAATGGCCGGGGGGGGGGCACTGAAGAGCTGGCTAGAGAAGGTGGCTTATCATCCCTGAAGTCAAAGGTCAATGATCCATCTCCAGGGTTCAGGCTACTAGAAGCTAGTGCTGACCTGAAACCTCAGGGGCCTTTTAAGTCCAATGCCCTCAATTTCACAGAAGAGGAAACTGAGACCCAGGGAGGGGAGGTACGCCCCAAGATCTGATAGGTCATAAATTGTAAAGCTGGGATCTGAAGCTGGGTCTTTAACCTCCAAGTTCCGGGTTCTTTCCCTGTCCCGCTGCCCCCGGTGTGCCATGGGAAGAACAGCCAAACCCCTACTTTCCCACAAGGCCAAAGTACTACAGATGCATTCCCTGCTTTCTGCTCTCAATTTCCAGGCCCAGGTTCCCAGGGTTTAGCAGAGTCAGGCTCCCCAAGACCCCGCCCGACTACCACGCCCACTTTCCTTGGCCAATGGCATTAAGTGTGCCTGCAGAGGCATCTGGGCCGAGGCCACTAGAGGGCAACAGAGGCCACTGCTCGAGGCCTTTCAATCAGCCCCAGCTTGAGCTCCCTGGGGAGTGGGAGAAAGGCTGTGCACACCGGGAGGCCCCCTCTGGCCCTCCCTGCCCCCAACGCTCAACAGAGCACCAGAAGGAGCCCACAGAGAGAGAGCCCAAAGTCTGTGTGGGCTAGGGAGCTCTTGTGGGTCAGGGGGAGAGGGAGAAGGAAGGTCAGAGGAAGAGGGCTGGGGGCACCCCCTACTTCCTGTGCCCAGGGTGATGACCTGCAGGGCAGGAGTTTCTGGCTAACAGAACCAAGGCACCTCCACCAGGGGAAGGGGGGGGGGAAGACCTAGAACACAGGGCTTTGTAGGGGCTGACGGCGAAACTGATCCACCTTGATATTTTAAAAATAAACCACTTTCGTTAAAAACAAAAGCCGAGGCATCTGGGTAGCAGCTCCGCCACCAATGGCTGCTTTAGAGACGCTCCTGTCTTCACCATCAATCGGTCTCAGGTCTCACATCCAGGAAAGGAAGGAAAGGACAGTATCTCTTTCCCCGGAGGTGACATCCCCCGTTCCAAGGCCCCTCCCAGCTCTGCCTTTCCCTGTTCTAAGGCCCCATCCCAAGTGGTACTCTGTTCCAAGCTCCCTCCCAGCTGTGCCATTCTGGGGTGGGACATCTCATGTCACCCGCTGCCACGCTCACTCAGCTGGCTCACCTGCAGGGCCTGGTGAGGGAGGCTCCCACACCGGAGTCCCGGCGCTCTCGGATTTCGGTCTCCTCCGTTTCGTTCAGGGAGTTTCCCGTGCTGTCGAAGTCACTGGCAGATGTGCCCATGTCAGACATAGAGTGCTCCTCCTCCAGATGCAGGCTAAAGGGGAAGGCCTGCTCTCCCACTGAATCCGTGTCCTCCTCCTCCTCCTCTTCCTCTTCCTCCTCTTCCTCCTGTCTGGGCGGCCCCATTTCTGGGCACACGGCCTGGGACCAGAGCTCCACGTGTTTCTGCAGGCCCCACATGTCCTGGAGGATGTCATCCAGTTGGGCACAGTTGGCCTCGGGCTCCGAGTCCCTGGGCTCCCGACTGCCGCCCGCCATCTCGGGCATGTTGTCGTAGACGCTGAGGCGGCTGTCTATCGAGCTGCACGAGCCCCGCCGTTTCTCTGGGCCCCAGCTGCCAGGCTTCTGCCAGTCTACTAGGCGGTGCCCTTCCTTGGGGCACAGGCTCTCAATGGACAGAGATCGGGGGAAGGTACCTGGCTTGTGGTCACCTGGCACGTGCACCAAGCAGGCCTGCCAGCGTCCCTGCTGCTGCCGCTGCCATTTTGACTCTTGCACGGGCCCCGGGCCCCGAGCCCTGGCCCCCTCGGTCTCTGGCTCGGGATCCTGGCTCTTGGGGGAATAGAAGCCAGCTGAGAGAAAGCTCCGGCGGCCGTGGAAGGAGAAAGCCTTCCCGAGCTTCTCGGGGGTGGTGGCCTTGGTGGGCACGCTTGGTTCCCCCAAAGCCGGCCTGGCCTCGGGGCTTCCCGGCTTCTCCCTCCTCCGCAGAGAGTCGAGGTGCCGGAGAAAGCTCCGGGTCCGGCGTTTCCTCGGCTTATCCGAGGGGCCATCCGCCTCTGGGGGCAGGCCGAGGAGGGAGCCGGGGCCAGGGACCCACGTCGGCGACTCGAGCTGGGCCCCGGCCTGATCCGGGGGCTCCGGTGGGGGCGACACCACAATAGCCAGCGCGTCCCGAGCCATATCGCCAGTCTGGCCGGTCTGGGACGCGGCACTGACGTTGGTGAGGATGCTCTCGTGGCTGGAAGCCGCCCACAGGCCTGCTCCGGGTGAGACCACCAAGTCCGGAGAGCCCAGGCGGGACCAGCGCCGACTATCCCGCTGGAAAGTCCAATTGTTGCTGATGGCACACAAGTCTTCCTCCTCCGGGTCTTCATTCTGCACAAGATTCCCAAGAGTCAAGGAGGCCCGAGCTCAGCCCCACTTGCCACCCTCCAGGAAGCTGGGAGACCCCGACCCCTCTTCAGGCCCCCACAAACCCCTGGAAGAAAAGAGACAGAATGAAATGGGACCGAGGATCCCAGGAGCTGACTCAGTGGTCCAGCCTAGGGACAAGGCCACCTCTGCCACCCCCAAAGTCTAGCTTGGGAAATCGCTTCTCCGGGAGGCGAGACCCTGGCGAGTAAGTGACTCTCCCGGGTTTTACTGTAAAAAGCAATGGGAGTCAGGAGAGCTGGGTGCTTCGGGTCTGACGCAAGGGCACTCAGTGGATATTGTTGATTGATTGACTGCCACCAACTGGCAGCATAGCCTTGGACAAGTCCCTGCCCCTGCAGGAGTCAGTCTCCTCCTCTGAAAAACGAATCGAGATGGCTCGATGCAGCAATCTGCTCCCGAGGGTCAACAAAGGGTGAGCCGCCCTGGTTGCTGCTCAGGGAGGCTCCCCGGCCTCTTGCTCCCAAATCCTCGCGGGCACTGCCCCATTCAGAGAGGCCATCCAGCCATCCGGAGAAGGGAACTGCTCCCCCCCCCACACACACAACCAGGATTCCCAAATGGCCCAGCCTCACCGATTTGCGCTGACTGCGAACCTCCAGTTTCATCGAGGCGCAGGCGTTGAGGGTCATCAGTCTCCTACAAAAGACGAGTAAGAGGGAATAGCGCTCTGCCACGCCTCCCCTTTCTGACCCCGATCCCCCCTTCACGAGTGCCGGTCCCCTCGGTGCTCCGAAGGTGTCTTCCCCACGAGGACCTG
>JAJPUD010003216.1:138975-177741 GCA_023553655.1 Myrmecobius fasciatus
TTCTTTTTTCCATATATTTCATAAAATTCTTTTCTCTATATGTATTTCATGAAATGCTTTCTTTCTTTTCTTTCTATGTATGGAACAAAATGTCTTCTTCCTTCTTTCCTTCCTTTCTTTTTTTCCATATATTTCATAAAATTCTTTTCTCTATATGTATTTCATGAAATGCTTTCTTTCTTTTCTATGTATGGAATAAAATGTCTTCTTTCTTTCCTTCCTTCCTTCCTTCCTTTCTTTTTTTCCATATATTTCATAAAATTCTTTTCTCTATATGTATTTCATGAAATGCTTTCTTTCTTTTCTTTCTACATATGGAATAAAATGCTTTCAATCTTCCTCCTTTTCTTTCTTGTCATTCGTTCAGCTTTCAAATTGGGGGCCTTTGCAGATGGCATCAACAGGAAGGAAAAGGCTCCTCAAGGCTGGCCCTTGGGTTCAACACCCACTCTTAGATGGCGTGGGTATCATAGCATATAAGACATGTGTGTCCACATGCATATTGACTTCTATGAATGGTAAATAGGTATCATAAAACCCTTTCACTAAAAAAGATGCCCAGCTCCAGAGACAAGGTCCCACAGTCTCAGATGAAGAACACAGACTGGCAGAGCTGAGAGGGACTTTAGATTGTGGAATATCAGAGCTGGGAGGGCCCTTAGAACATTGAGCGCCAATGCTTGGTAAAGTAGCTACTTTAAAACATACAAACTTATATTTCAAAAGTTAAAAAATATTTTTACATGTAACAGAGAAAAAATAAAAGCATTCTAACAATAACCAGAACATTCTATGGCTTATGCTCTAAGGTTCATTGTAGTTCTTAGAACATAGATTACTAGAACAAGAGGAGGAGCCTAAAGCCTAAACAAAGAGACTTCTCCATGGTCACATGGCTGGAAATCCAATCTCCCAATTGCTGGTCACCGATCTAGCCATCATAGAAAAGAAACTGGGCGACTTCTCATTGGACAGTGAGGGAAACTGAGGCTCACAGACAGGAACCAACTTATACAAAGTTATATAAGTAGCAAAAGGTTGAGATCTAAAGGTTAAGATCTTCTGACTCAAAATCCAGAATTCTTTTGCTGTCGCTACAGACGAAGACTAAAATAAAATTAAGTATCACTGTTGATATAGTTGGAAATAAAGTATAAAAAGCTATCAGTAAAATTTTTTTCCCCCGCTGAGGCAATTAGGGTTAAGTGACTTGCCCAGGGTCACACAGCTAGGAAGTGCTAAGTGTCTGAGACCAGATTTGAACTCAGGGGACTTCAAGGCTGGTGCTCTATCCATTGCGCCACCTAGCTGCGCCCCATGTACCTGTTTTAAAAAATAAAATGCTTTTTTAAAACTCCCACTTCATTTTATTTTTAGAATTTTTCTTTACATTGTTGTACTGATGCCTCTTTTTGTGTTTTTATGCCATAATCTTTTCCTTCCCCCTCCCCATTCCCATCCTTCCTTGTAAAAAACAACCACAAAGACTACAATGATCTCATCCGTTCTCGGAGGGAGGTGCTGTGTTATCCGTTGTTTCTTCGCACTCCTTTTTCATGACTCGGCTTCCTTTTAGTGATCTTTCCACTCAGACTGTTGCGCTCATTTTGTGTTTTCTTCTTGATTCGACTTATTTCATGCCCTCATATAAATCTTCCCATGTTTCTCTAAGTTCCACCTCATTTCTAACTAAGGAATAATATGCCGTCACATTTATAAGACCATGGCTTTTTCAGCCATTTCCCCAACCGATGGGCAGCTCCAAATGGTGTGGTACAGAGCGGTCCTTTGTTTCCCATCTTGAACCTACTTGGAGTCCCACTTGCCGTTGCAGAAGTAACATCTGCAAGGGTCCCTGCCAAAAGACTGGGGCAGTTTTCCCCTAAGAGGCGGGAAGGCCGTTCTGAGACTTGATTGGACTAGAGTACTAGGAGTCAAAACTGCTGACATAGCCTCTCCATCACCTGTCCACAGAAAGGCTCAGAGTGCCACGAGAATCCCCACACTCCTCTGGTCCCACATACGCTGCGTGGAGAAGAGCAGGGCTGAATCCCCTTGAAACAGTCTTTAGTTCTACGTGTCATGCTAGTGCTAAATACGCTTTTTCAAGTAAAGTGTTGGACAGTCTATGAGTATCTCATGGTGTTCCAATGCCAAGGCCAATCCCCCGCCCTGGCCTTCATTGGGTCTGGTCTGCAACCAGTCCAGTCACAGTGGGTCAAAGCGTATGGACGCTTTAATGGCTTTTCGTGGGCCACTTCTCAGCTCTAGCCAGGACTCCCTGACACAGACAACGATTGGTTACTCTTTGCAGTTCTTCTTTTGAAAACTACTTACCTCCTTTAGCCATTTATCTGTTGAAGACTGCCTTTCACCTGAAAGTCCAACGCAAGCCACTGAAGAGCATTAAGGAGACAAAAGAAGCTCCTGCTTGCTTAATATAATAATAATATAAATATAATAATAATATTATAATAATATTATATTATTATAGTAAGAGAAATGCAGATTAAAGCAACCCAGGTTTCACGGGACAATGAGTAAATTGGCAGGGATGACAACAATTGGCTACAGGTAATAGGGGAGGGGCTGGTGGAGCCAGAGAAGCCAGCTGATCATGGAGGTTTCCCTTTGGAATTAAGCAAGAAAAGCAACTGATCCACCTGTATCCTTAAGTCAGCAGATTCCAAGGCAAGCAAAGAAAGAAACGGAGGGCTAACGTGCAAAACCTCACAGCAGCATTGTGTGTAGCCCCAAATAGGCCCTCGGTGATCAAAGTGCATAGCCCCAAAAAGGCCCTCAGTGATCAAAGTGTGTAGCCCCAAAAAGGCCCTCGGTGATCAAAGTGCGTAGCCCCAAAAAGGCCCTCGGTGATGAAGAAGGAACTGAGAAAACGTCTGAGCTGTGAATGCAAAGGAGCATCACTGGACGGGAAGAAATGATGACTGCAAGGGATCTTGAGAAACACGCAAAGATTTGTCTGACCTGATGCCAGGCGAGGAAAGCAGAGGCCACTTAAAGGAAAAGCTCAAGAAGAGGAAGATAAGGCCGAGGTGGCCCGGGAAGTGAATCCCCCGCCTTAGACCAGGGAGTGGGAGGCCTGCCGCTGGGACAGAACATTACATCCCCTGGTCACATGCAGTCACTGTGTCTGATGTTTTGATTTGTTTTTCTTTGCCAGAAGGGAAGGTTCATTGGGGGAGGAAGGGAAATGACTGATGTAAAGACAAAAGCATCTTTAAAACATAATTATTTATTTGTAATGGGCTGGGCCTTTTCAGAGAGATCCCGAGATGCTGAACACAGTCCAAAGAATAACAGCAGGACTTAGAGGCCATCTGGGTGTGGGGAGGGGCAAACCCGGCTGCATCGGAGGCACGTCCATCGGCCGAGAGCCGCTCAAGGCCGCCCAGGGCAGGGGTCCGTTCTAGCTAAACACCCTCTCCCCCTGAGAAAGTTCAAGCATAGAGAGGTGGTGGTGGTGAAACTTGAGAGACAGAGAGGCGGCCCACGTGGTGGAAGTTGCCGAAGCTCCCAGAGTGCTTGTGGGGGAGCCAGGGCCCTTTTACCTACATCTTTGAAAGTCTATATTCAGAGATTCCCAGAGGAAACAGGGAGGGAGCAAAAGGAGGCAGAGAGTTGACTTTGGGGAGGGAGTCCCTCTGAGACTGGCCACAATCCACAGGAGCTTCAAGGTGGAGGCACTGGGGCTACAGGTACCCCATGTGAAAGTGCGTTAGGGCCACAAGGATGGAAGGGGGAACCGGCAGATGGTCTAGGGTTGAAAGAGATCTTTGGCCCGGTCTAGGCCAGCCTCCTGGATTTCCAGGGGAAAGCTGAGGTTCAGAAAAGAAAGGGGGCTTACCCAGGGTTCCACAATTAATAAATACAAGTGGCAGGACTTGAAGTCTTTGATTCTAAATGCAAAGTCCCACGCTGGCCCCCCAAGCTTTCAAAGGGGGGCACAGATTTGCCCACGATGGAAAGTGAAGGCAGTTGGTGGGAGAAGTGAAGGGATGTGCAAATGAAGCCCCAAGATAAGGCCCCCAGTCCCATAAAAGCCTTGGCTTCCCAGTCAGTCTGCTGGGTGGGGCTGCCAGGGTTGCAGGGGGAGAGGGAGCGGGGCAGGGGGGGAGTAATATGCTTCCAGGAATGGGGAACTGAAGGTTAGAGCCAGCCCAGCAGAAACTGGGCCAGCCTTGGCAGCTCAGCCCCACGGCTCAGGTCGAAAGCTTGGCCCCCCTTCCCTTGGAGTTGGCTTCAAAGTCACCCCCATTTCCCTTTGAAAACTCCTCGCCTGAATAACTATAGCAATTTAGTGTTTGATAAACCCAAAGACCCCAGCTTCTGGGATAAGTACTCACTAATGGTCAAAAACTGCTGGGAAAATTGGAAACTAGTGTGGAAGAAATTAGGGCTTGACCCATACCTAACACCACATACCAAGATAAAGATCTAAATGGGTTCATGATCTGGATATAAAGAGTAAGATTGTAAGCAAATTAGGGGAACGTAGTATAGATTACCTCTCAGACCTGTGGAGATGGAATAAATTTATGTCCAAAGAAGATCTGGAACTCTTAATTGAACACCAGATAGATAACTTTGATTATATTAAGTTAAAAAGTTTCTGTACAAACAAAACGAATGCAGCAGACAAGATTAGGAGGGAAGCAATAAATTGGGAAATCATCTTTACATTTAAGGGTTCTGATAAAGGTCTCATCTCTAAAATATACAGAGAATTGTCTCCTATTTATAAGAATTCAAGCCACTCTCCAAATGATACATGGTCAAAGGATATGAACAGACAATTTTCATGTGATGAAATTGAAACTATTTTTAGTCATATGAAAAGGTGCTCCAAGTCACTATTGATCAGAGAAATGCAAATGAAGACAACTCTGAGATACCACTAGACACCTGTCAGATTGGCTAAGATGACAGGAAAAGATAATGAAGAATGTTGGAGGGGATGTGGGAAAGCTGGGACACTGATACATTGTTGGTAGAACTGTGAATGGCTCCAACCATTCTGGAGAGCAATTTGGAACTATGCTCAAAAAGTTATCAAACTGTGCATACCCTTTGACCCAGCAGCGTTTCTATTGGGCTTATATCCCAAAGAGATTTAAGAGGAGGGAAAGGGACCCACCTGTGCAAGAAGGTTTGTGGCAGCCCTTTTTGTAGTGGCAAGAACCTGGAAAGTGAATGGATGCCCATCAATGGGAGAGTGGCTGAATAAATTATGGTATATGAATGTTATGGAATATTATTGTTCTGTAAGAAACGACCAGCAGGATGATTTCAGAGAGGCCTGCAGAGACTTGCATGGATTGATGATGAATGAAATGAGCAGAACCGGGAGATCATTATTCACGGCAACAACAAGACTATATGATGATCAATTCTGATGGACATGGCTCTCTGCAACAAAGAATTGTCTCAAACCAGTTCCAATTGTTGAGTGAAGAAAGCCATATACGCCCAGGGAGAGGGATGTGAAATGTGGACCACAACATAACATTTTCATGCTCTCTATTGATGTTTGCTTGCATTGGGTTTCCTTTCTCTGATTTTTCTTTCTTGTAGATACAATTTTTCTTGTACAAAAATGATGTGTGGAAATATGTATACATATATTTGATTTGTCAAGTATTTCTACATAATTAACATGTAGTGGATATCCTGCCATCTAGGGGAGGGGTGGGGAGTTGGGGGGAAAAACTTGTGATGGAAAGCTTTGTAAGGGTCAATGTTGAAGAATCACCCATACATATGTTTTGCAAATAAAAAGCTTTAATAAAAATTTAAAAAAAAAGAAAAAGAAAACTCCTCACCTGAGATTCTGCACCCCCTCAGGAGGGCAATTTCACCATCTCCCAAGACACAGCCCCAGACAGTTGAGGCAGAGGGCCACCTAGAGGCCCCTGGTCCAGCCTCCCTCTCTCTGCTCAGGCCCTTTTTATTGAACCTTCTCTTACAATCCTCAAGGCCCTTGAAATCTCATAAATCTCAGAGGCAAAAGGAAAAACAGAAAGACAGAGCAAGATGGAAGCAGACAGAAGCAACGCTAGCAAGGCAAGTGAGCCGCTGACCAGCTGGAGGGCAGAGCAGCTCCCCAAGGCCAAGACTTCAGCCTCCCGGCCCATTTCCCAAGATCCTCTCCTGGGTCCAGGCGGATCATTCCTCCTGCAGGGGTGCTGAGGCAGGGCCCCCTCACAAAGAAGGCCCCAAGCACACAGGGGCTCAGGAAGACTCGGCGTCTCCACTGAGGCGGCCGGCCCTTTTTCGAGTTCCCCTGGTCTGCCAGCTTATGTGCTGGCTCCCATCTGCCTGTTGCTGGAGAGGCTCGGATTGGTCTCAACCTTTCCCCCTTCCCCAGTCCCGACACAGCCAGTCTGCCCTGCCAGCCCCTGGAGCCCAGCCCGGCACGCTGGTGGAGACTGAGTGCAACGGACAGATCTGGGAGAACAATTTACCTGGCACCAGGATGGACCAAGTGAGGCGGGCCCCGTGCTTGCTGCTCCACTGGGGAGGAGGTGGAGAGCTATGAAGCTGTACCCCATCAGTCTGGGGGAGACAGAGCTGTACCCCATCAGTCTAGAGGGGTGCAGATATCCCCTATAAGTCTGGAAAGAAGATGGAGCTGTACCCCATCAGTCTGAGGGATATGAAGTTATACCCCATCAGTCTAGAGGGATGGAGACATCCTCTATAAGTCTGGGGAGGATGGGGCTGTACCCCATCAGTCTGGGGGAGATGGAGACATCTCCTATAAGTCTGAGGGGGAGATGAAGCTGTATCCCATCAGTCTACAGGGGTGGAGATATCCCCTATAAGTCTGAGGGGGAGATGGTGCTGTACCCCATCAGTCTAGGGGAGATGGAGCTGTACTCCATCAGTCTAAGGGAAATGGAGCTGTACCCTATGAGTCTAGAGGGGTACAGATATCCCCTCTAAGTCTGAGGGGGAGATGGTGCTGTACCCCATCAGTCTGGGGAGATGGGGCTGTACCCCATCAGTCTAGAGAAATGGAGACATCCCCTATAAGTCTGGGGGGATGGTGCTGTACCCCATCAGTCTGGGGGAGATGGGGCTATACCCCATCAGTTTAGAAGTGGAGACACACCCTATCATCACCCACAAAATGAGATTCCCTTTGAAAGGAAAAAAAAGGTCCGGCTCCTCACTGAACAGTCCCACAATTCCCTCAGATTTCCCATCAGCCCCATCTGGGGAAAGGAATAACCTCTTTGGGCCAATATGAGCTTCTGTCCTTAGGGAGCCCCCCACGAGGAAACCTCTCCTGCTTAAAGATGCTGGGACTTTATCATCGACGTGGGGGTCCCCTCCATCAGCGCCAAGCCCAAGCAGACCCCACCTTCGTCTGCACAAGTTTCTGTGGCTGGAAAAAAAACACAACTTCCCTCAATGAGCGGCCCACCTCTTAGAGCCCTGACTTTCCAAGCTTGGCCAGGGGGGTCTGGGGGCCCGCCCCTTAGTGGGGATCCAGGCAGACTCCACGGTCCCTGTGCAAAGATTTCAACCATCCCGAATCTCCGCTGCAGCACAATTAGGCAACAGAACCCCCGACTGAATAAAAGGATCTGGACTGGAACTTATGGGTATGCGGGGGCTCGGTCTAACCGGGCAGGCCGCCACCTTCTCTGCAGCTTGGAGCCAGCGCAGGGACCGTGACTTAAGGAACGTTTTCGATACGCGCGCTCCCATACACTCATGATCCTAGGCGGTTTATCTGATGTACTTCGTGGCGCTGCTCCAAGAAGGCACCAGATGCCCAAAGCCTATGGGACACAGACTTGAGAACCCACCTCCAGCTACCGTGGGCACATGGTGCCAGATCAAGAAACGTGAAGCCCCCCCCAACTCCCCCCACGCCCACAACTAATGGGGAAGAGTGCCAGACTCCTAACACCTCTGCCCTTATGTCTCTGAGAGTGAACAGCTTGGGACCTTAAGAGGACAAGTGACCTCCTCAGAGAAACCGAGCCAGGATACAAGCCAAGCATCTGGAGCTCTCGTCTCTGCTGTGTCTCATTTTTTGTCTCTGCTGCTGTCTTTTTGTCTCTGTTTTTCTGTCTCTTGCTCTGTCTCTGCTCTCTCTCTCTACTGTCTCTGCTCTGCTTCTCTGTCTCTTTTTTGCCTCTGTTGCTGTCTCTGCTTTGTCTGTGTTGCTGTCTCCTTTTTGTCTCTGTTGTTGTCTGCTCTGTCTCTGTTGCTGTCTCTTTTTTCTCTGCTGCTCTGTCTTTTTTTGTCTCTACTGTGTCTGCTTTGTCTCTGCTTCTGTCTCTGCTCTGTCTCTGTTGCTGTCTCTTTTTTGTCTCTGCCACTCTGTGTCCTTTTTGTCTCTTTTGTGTCTCCTTTTTGTCTCTTGCTCTGTCTCTGCTGTCTCTTTTTTTGTCTCCACTGCTCTGTCTCTTGCTGCTTTAAGAGATTTTTTGCCTCCGTTTCTCTCTGCTGCTCTTTTTTGCCTCTGTTGCTCTGTCTCTGCTCTGTGTTGCTCTTTTTTGTCTGTTGCTCTTTTTTTCTCTGCTGCTCTGTCTTTTTTTCTCTACTCTGTCTCTGCTGCTCTGTCTCTGCTGTTTCTGCTTTGTCTCTGTTGCTGTCTCTTTTTTGTCTCTGCTGCTCTGTCTCTTTTTTGTCTGTTGCTCTGTCTGTGCTTTGTCTCTGCTTCTCTGTCTCTGCTGTCTCTTTGTCTTTGCTGCTCTGTCTCTGCTCTGTTTCTGCTTTATTTCTGCTGCTCTGTCTCTGTTGCTGTCTCTTTTTTGTCTCTGCTGCTCTGTCTCCTTTTTGTCTCTGTTGCTCTGTCTCTGCTGCTTTGTCTCTGTTGCTGTCTCTGTTGCTCTGTCTCTTCTCTGTGTTGCTCTCTCTGCTCTTTCTCTACTGTCTCTTTTGCCCTGTCTCTGCTTTGTCTCTGCTGTTCTCTTGCTGTCTCTTTTTTGCCTGTTTCTTTCTGCTGCTCTGTCTCTTTTTTGTCTCTGCTGCTGTCTCTTGCTGTCTCTTTTTTGCCTCTGTTTCTCTCTCTGCTCTCTCTGTTTCTCTGTCTCTACTTCCCTGTCTCTGCTCTGTCTCTGTTGCTGTCTCTTTTTTGCCTCTGTTTTTCTCTCTCTGCTCTGTCTCTGTTTCTTTGTCTCTACTTCTCTGTCTCTGCTGCTCACAGGGAAGCAAGTCCCAGCGCTCAGATCCCATTTACTCATCACTACGGCTCTGGAAGGGGAGCAGGGAGGAAGCCATTCCTCCCATTTTGACAAGTGACAAACTGAGACTCAGGGAGGGCGGGTGACTCGGGCCACGCACCCTAGCTGGGATGGTCGGGGCAGTTTTCCCAATCGCTGGTCCAGGCTCTTCCCGTGACCCCATCATAGCGGAGAATGAGGCAGGAAACCCAGCGCTAAATGGCCGTCCACACAGTGTGGAGAGAGAGAAGGGATCGGAGGGCAAATTGCTCCCCGAGCTGGTCCCGTTCTCTTGATTCCAATGGGCACCGCCGCTGGACAGGGCAGAAAGCACCCCAGGATGGAAATGCTAACTGGGGGGGGTGTCATTAAGATAATAAGAAGTCAGCCGCTACCTTCCAATGCCCCACCCCGGGATGCTCACACAGGCACGCCCCTCAGGAGCATGGGATAGCAGTTCGAGCAGGGGCGAGCGAGACGGCCCAACTGTGCCAGCCTACAACAACGGGCCTGCCAGCCAGCTTCTGTTGGAGGGAGGACAAATGAGCCATGAGCTCTGGTCCATGAAGCATGGGTCAAGAGAAGCATCCCCAGGAGGTGATGGGGAGGGGGGCCCCGCGGCGCCTTCCTGCCCACCTGATTTGGGCGCCCCATCTGGGGAGCCTCTAGAGAGGGGCCGCCTCTGACTCCCAGGCTGAGGCAAGGACTGGGGGTGCAGGAACGGGGGCTTTATTTATTCACACTCATCGCCGAGGAAGCCCACCCACCCTCCTGGTGCCGAGGGCTGTGCAAATGATTTCTCTTCTCTCGAAAAGCTGAATTCGAGCTGGGAATAAGCAAACACACGCACACACGTGTGCACACATACATGCCCTACACATACAGCCACCACCACCCCCACCCCATATACACACACCTGCACCCCACAGACACACACACACACCTACCCACAACCCTCTGGTCTTCTGTCTCTCGGGAATCCCCCCAGAAGTCACTTGGCGGGCTGTCTCCCAGGCACTGACCACTCAGACACCCCCAGAACATCAGGCTTGGCTGGGACTTCTAGGGACAGTGAGGATCACAGAATCAGAGATCGGGCCTGGAGACACTGTCAGAGGGCACGCAAGTCCCACCTCTTCATTTTACAGAGGGGGAAACTGAGGCACGCCGAAGCGAAATGAACTGAAGAGAAAAATCTAGCAAGTGCCGGAAGGGATCTCTGAGGCCATCTAGCCCAATCCTCTCATTTTACAAAAGAGGAAACTGAGATCCGGAGAGGGGACGTGATTTACGTCAGGCTGCTGGACCCCACAGATCAAGAGATGAAAGGAGCCCGGAGGCCGAGGTCACTCTGTATTCCATGAGCCCGGAGGGCTCTTGGAAGGAGATCTGCCCAGGCTGCGCCATCTCGGGGCACGGAGGCTAAGTTTCGCCTCAGTTTGGACTCGATTTTTCTCAATAATCGACATTTATTGTTTCAAGCCCGGCAAAATCCCGAAGGCTTCCTCAGCACTCGCCCGTTGGGACCCAGGGCACCTTGTTACGGTGCAGAGGAAGTGACAGCCAAGGCTCGAACCCAAGGCTTGTGCTCTTCTTGCTCTCTGGGGATGATCTTTTACATACACACACACACACACGCACGCACGCACATGCACATGCACATGCACACACACTACACACTAACCCCTGGGGAACATGGCTCTCTCCAATTGGAAGATGAGAAGGAGGCATGACGGCATAGGAAGAGCCCAACACTTGAGTTCAAGTGGATTTGAACCCTGGGCAAGATTTGCTGCTGCTCTGGCCAAGTCATCTTCCCTGTCTGGGCCTTCTCTCCACAACCAGCTGACTTCTGGGGGATCGCATGACTGCAGTCAGATGGGGCAGTGCCAGCCCTGGAAGTTGGGCTTCTCTCTGGGCACCTCCAGGCTACCCCAGACGAGCCGGGGCCCCCACAGCCTGACACCGGCACTGCTCCAGCTCCCTGAGCCCTTGAGTGACGACACCATTTCGAGGCCCCTTTTAATCCCAGTGCCTTATGTGCCCCAGATTCTGGGCCACAGGAGGGGCAGGGGGAGGGCATGGACAGAGGGGCATGGGCAGGCCCCTCAGTTTTTTTCCCTTGCACTCTGCCCAGAGCAGCAATGGCCCAAAGACTCAGCTTCCAAACGACTTCCGAGGCACAGCCTGGGGTCAAGGGGCATTTGATACCACTGCTCTTTGGTTGTGGGTTCCACTGTGGGAGACAGAAGAGAAAAAAAAGGAAAGAGAAGGAAGGAGGGAGGAGGGGGGAAGGAAGACGGGGAAAGGAGGAGGGGGAAGCAGTCCACATCCAGAGGCTGGTCACTTTAATGTGGAACAATCATCAAGACCCTCATTTTCAAGTGCATAAATAGGCTCAGAAAAGTTACATCCAGGCTTACAGAGGGGGAAACTGAGGCGCATTGGAGGGAAGTAGTGGGGGGAGGATTCGCTGGCATTCCTACAATGCCCTTCACATTTGCAAAGCATTTTCCAATTATTATCTCATTTAACCCTCATGATAACTGTCAGGGGCACAGCCCTGTTTTTCAGATGAGGAAACCGAGGCATGCAAGGTAAAGCGCCTTGCCCAGGGTCACACTGCTGGAAGTGTCTGACACTGGATTGGAGCTCGGGTCATCGATTCCAGGCCCAGCTCTCCACGGAGTGGCCCCCAGCTGTTGAAAGGCCACTTAGCCTAAGGTGCCCTCATTTGGAAGAGCTGAGAGGACTTGGAGTGCCTGGGTAGGACTGGAAAGCTGGTCTTTTGGACTCCAAGGCGAGCGCCCTCCTCCCATTCACGGCATCGCTCTGGCTTCCAACTGTTACCATCCCACACCAGTGATTCCTGGCCTGGGAGGCAGGAGGAGAAGAAGCTCTGCTTCTACTCCCTGTGACCTTCCTGAGCCTCAGTTTCCACCCCTGCTGAGGGGAGGGGAGTCTGCAGGAGACGCTCCCGAAGGGCCCTCGGTGTACTGAATCGCTCCGATTCTTTGGAGTGCCCCGGGATTACTGCTGCCCGACTTGGCCGCGACCGCCTTGCCGAGTTCCCTGGGGCCGCTGAAACTTGAGCCCGAGCTCGGCCGCCTGGGTAGTAGAGCAGCGTGGGCAGTGACCGTCCTGACAGCTGCTGTCCCGTGCCAAGGCGGGGACTTCCCTGGAACACTGAAGGTCAGGGGCCCCAACTGCTCCCCTGGGCTCACAATCAGAAGAGGGAAGGCCCCCCATTTCACTGGAAATCAAGCAACAAGCATTTATTAAGCACCCACTGTATGCCAGGCACTGTGTGGGGGTCGGGGTGGGGCAAACCCAAGTACAAGAAACAGTCTCTATTCATTCACAAGGAGCTACAGGGTTTCCAGAGTGCTTCCCTGAGAGGGCCAAGGGTTACTGTTACCATACTACAGAAGAGGAAATTTAGCCTTGAAAGCAAAAATTCAATGACTCGTTTAAGGTCATCTCAGAAGTAGAAGAGCTTGAGATCCACACCCAGGGCTGGGAGCTCTAAGTCTCAGAGGACTCAGAAACTGAGGCAAAAGACTTGCTCAAGGTAACCAGCAGACCCTCAATCTAAAGGGCAAGGGCCCTCCCATTCAACACAACCTAGCCAGGGCCGTGGAGAACCCGGTCTTCCTCCCAGTTCCTCGGGTTCTCAGCATGGACATCCTGGACTTGTCCCTCTCTTTCACCAACCTCCCCATCTCACATGACATCAATATGATTTCACCTCAACACCATCTCTGCTATATGTCTCCCCCCAGCATGGCCCCCACCCTGGTGCAGACCTTCATCACCTCACCCTGCAAAGGCCTCCTAATGGGGCTCTTGAGGTCAAGTCTCGGGCAGCTGCGGTCCACTTTCCAGCCACCTCTCAAAGGTTGAAGCTGGCCACGTCACTTCCTCCTCAGCAGTCGAGGACTTCCTATCGCCCCCAGGAACATCCTTTGTTGGGTTTTGAGCCCTTCCTCACTGGCGCCCCCACCCTTACCTTTCCATTCTTGTTAACTCTCATCCCCCTTCACGTACTCTGCACTCCAGTGAGCCCAGCCTCCTTCTGCCCCCGGACACGTCACGCAATCTCCTGACCGGGGCACTTTCTTCAGCTGCCTCCACAATGGGGCACTCTGTCTTCTCACCTCCACCCCTCCTTCCTTCAAGTCCCAGCTAAAACCCCCCCTTCTCCAAAACCCCATCCTGCTCCCCCCCCAATTCTAGTGCCTTCCCACCGAACCGGCCGAGAGCTTGGCTCGTACCCCGCCATCTCCCTCCTTTGGCTGGGAGCCCCTGAAGAGTGGGCCCAGATTTGGGCCCTGCCCTGCCCTGCCTTCTCAGCACCTGCTTTAATGTAGGCATTTAATAAAGGCTTGGCGACTATGACTTATTTTCCAGAGGAGAAAAATGAGGTCGAGGGAAGAGAAGTCACTTGCCCAACATCACAAGCAATAGCTTATAAACCAACGTTCGAACCCATGTCTTCTTCCGTCGTTGCTCCCTCCTACGGAAATAAGCCATGTGCCAGAGCTCCCGTCCCAGCTCAGTCACTTGGTTTCCCGGAAACAGGCCCAGGACTCCTGCAAGGTCGTGGTTCCAAAGAAGAAAAAGCAAGGCACTCTGGAAAGCTCGTGAGCCAGCCATGTTTGGGCAAGGTGGCCTCCGTTGCTCTCTTCTGCTCTTCTCTGTCACCTGGGATGAGGTCATTCCCATGAAAATGAGGAGGTCAGACCTGGAAGGGACATCGGGGGTCAAGTCCGAGCCCCTCATTTTGCAGAGGGGGAAACTGAGGCCCACAGAGGTTGCATGACTGGCCCGAGGCCACACGGGTAAGCAGTCTCTGTCCTTCGGCTCCAAACCCGGCACAATTTCCACTGCCTTCCATTGTCTCTAAGGCCCCATGGTAGCCATCATCTACAGAGGGGATGGCCCGGGGGGCCGAGGGCGCTCATGACCTCCGGCTCAGCCCAGCCCAGACCCAGAGATACAGGCCGTTCTCAGCAAGAGACACAGGAGATATGGGATGGAACAGCCTGGGGCAGTGTTCATGGCAGTAGACATGAGGGAGCATCTGGTGATGGGGGGGGGGGAGCAGGCTGCAGCTATTGAGCGCCTTGCTCTGCGTGCCAGCCTTGGAACTCCGTGGCTCTTAGGCAGACGGACTCAAGTATATAGGATTCTGTTTGGGGTCACAGGATGCTGGTTCAAGTCTAGCCTCTGAAACATGCTGGCCGCATGATTCTGGGCAAGGCCCCTCAACCACCCCGTGCCCCACATAAGCGCCTGAGATTACGAGCTGCAGAACAGGTGCCATCTGGCACTGGGGGAGGGCACATCCTCACCCAGGAGTTCCTTGCACCTACAAAATCAGAGCGCTCTTGTCCCCAATGGCTTCTACGATCCCTTCCGCCTTCGGCTCTACAGGAGATCTGGCCCATGGCCATCCCTGCGTCCCAGTCCCAGTGCCTCAGTGGCTCTAGCTAGTCAAGGTCACCTGTCCCCACCCACTGCCCTAGGACCCCCTTCCCCCCACTTCCCTAGTCTGCCTCTTCTCCACTTCCCTTTCCCTTAAACCAAATATAAATTCCCAGACAGGAAATGCCTTTAAGGAGCCGGGCCACACCCCACGATCTGGGGAAAACTGTCTCTGGGTCAAAAAGGAAATGGGCTCGGGTGAGTTACCCTTCCTCTCCACCGGCCCCTGCTGCCTTCCCACCCCCTCGCCCAGGCGGGGGGGGGGGAAGGGAGGGGCAGAGATTCTGGGCATCCCTGGCTGGAACCCAGGATGCCCCTGGACTTCTGTGCCTTTTCTTACCCTCTCAATAGAGAGTCCTTTGTGGCCTCAACTGTGGGTCTGTCACCCAGAAGACACCTCAAGGGCTACTTTCTTAGTCTATGGCTAAGTCTTGGGCCCGGCCCTTAGTCAGCAGGGACTCGGCCATTAACGGAGCTGTCAACGTGACACTACAGGCGGCCACTGCTCTGAGGTCTCAAAGATTTTCCTTTCCTTCTAGAGCAGCGGTACCTCGGGGCCCCATGGAGGAAAGGGTCCCACGGAGGAAAGGGTCCCATGGAGGGAAGGGCCCAGGATCCTCCACTGACTCTCCGAAGGGGGAAGCACAGGACCTACTCAGCCCGACCAGCCCCCTCGTTTTATAGAAGAGAACCGAGGTCTCCCGAGGTGACATGACTCATGCAAAGTTTAAGCCAGAAGCAGGACTTGAACCATGGTTCTGCTTCATATAGAAAATAAGGGGACTGGACCAGGGGACCTCTGGGTTCTCTTCCCAATATAAGCAGAGCCATTGGGGCAGCTAGGTGGCACAGTGTATAGAGCACCAGCCCTGAAGTCAGGAGGACCTGAGTTCAAATTTGGTCTGAGACAGCACTTCCTGGCTGTCTGACCCTGGGCAAGTCACTTAACCTCAATTGTCTCAGCAAAAAAAAAAAAAGTAAGCAGAGCTATGATCTAAGCTCCTTTGACACCAGACACCCTGCCCCTGCCTTAATCTAGGCTGACCTGGTAAGTTCACCTGTTCTCTTGAGGTCCCCAAGGAAGCTGAAGGTGATTCACGCCACACTTGGGGGGCAGCCCGCAGGAGAGACCCCAAATGCTCCACTCTCCTGACCAGCCCTGTGATCAGTGGGGTCAGAGACGAGCTCCCGTTGGCAGAAAAGAACAGTTAGGGGATGGCAGGACACATGGGTTCCTGAGGCGCAGCACCGTTGAAGATGGTGAATGGCAAGGGTCCTCAGGTGTAGGGAGACAGGTAGGCCTGAGTGCTTTTAATGCCAGGGGTGGCCCTACCTATCTTAGCCATCGGGATATAATGCGAGTCTTTTTTTTTGGAGGGGGAAGGCGACATGCTCAGACCTGCCTTGACTTTTGGCTGCGGAGTAGAAGATGGAGAGCACGGAGCCAGTCGGGAGGCTGGGAGATCCCTTAGGAGACTGACAAATTTGAGCCCAAACCCCAGTATTCATTATTTTCTGAATTCTGTGTGTATATGTCTCCAGGTGAAAGGTGATGAGGGTGGACAGAGGGAGGCGGGCGAGCCAGTGGAGTGAAGGGTGTGGAAGATGGGATTGATGGGAGTTAGCAGCTGGCTGGATATTCGTGGCTGAGGGACAGTGAGAACACGGACATTCTGAACCTGGGGGCTTGCTAGGATGGGCAAGTTCCAGAGGAGTGGCTATACTGGCCCAAAGAGGGAGCAGTCCCTTCCTGAGCCGGGAAGTCCCAGGCCAGCTTCCCACGGGCCTTAGCTGGCTTTGCCAGGACGGAGAGAAAACAGCAGAGAGCCATGTGGAGTCCCCTCAGCCCTCCAAGGTCCCTCCCGGCTTTCACATTTGGCGAGGTGGCCCCCCGAGAACGGGGGCTCCCTTCCCAACAGCGGGCTGGCTCTCCAAAGGCTTTTATTAAAAAGCCCAACTTTAAGGCCCCAAACAGCCAGCCGGCCCGTGGCATCTTCCTATCTCGGGCTCCTCCGAGATGGGCGACTGGTCAGTCAGAGATAAGGGGCAGGAAATCCTCCCACCTCCCCGCGGTTGAGGCTAGAGCAGGGCTGGGCCCGGGGCTGGGGCACAGGCTAGTGCCAGAGGCTGCTTGGAGATAGGGAAGCTGCAGGCCTCCCTACCAGATGACCGGGGGGGGGGGGTCCTACTGGCATAAGGAAGGCCACCCTGCGCTGCTGGCTTTAGGAAGGCCTCCCTTTTCAGTGCACTGTCCCAGGCAGGTGAGCTCAAAGCCTGGCTGTGTGCCCCACATCCTTTGCCATGATCCGCACTCGGGGCTTTTTCCTCCCAGAGTTCCTTGAGCAAAGTAAGGCACAGTGGGCAGAGCCCTGGACCTGGAGTCCAGAAGACTGGCCGTGGACATTTACTAGTTGTGTGACCCTGGGCAAGTCACTCCCCCCTATTTACCTCAGTTTCTTCATCTGCAAAATGGGGATCACATTGCTGAGATGACATTTATATAGTACTTAGCAGAATGCCTGGCATATGCCTTCTCCCTCCCCCTGCCCTCGGGCAGCTCATAGTCCATGCTGAAAATTGTACACACGAGATATTTACAGTGTAAACCTGTGGGAAAGGCACTAGCAGGAGGAGAGCCGGACAGGATGGGGGATGTGAGGCGGAACCTGGAGGCGGTCAGGGAAGCCAGCCACTGGGGGCGAGGAGCAAGCGTATTCAAGGCATCGGAGAACGGGCAGCCGCAGGGAATGCCCAGAGCTGGGAGACGGAGGGGCTCAGAGAAGGGCACGAAAGAGCCGGTGGCACCCAGGACACAGAGGAGTAAAGAGAAAGAAGACTGGGCTGTTTGCAAAGGGCTTTAAACACCAAGTGCAGGGAAGGTCTTGTGTCTGATCCTGGAGGTGAGAGCGAGCCAGTGGAGCTCCAGGAATAGCCACGTGGGAGCTCGGGGAAGACCACTTTGGAAGCTGAGTGAAAGTGGACCAGGGACGGGAGAAACTGAGGCAGGGAGACTCCCCAGCCCAGGGATGAGGTGTCAGAGAAGAGGATGGAAGGGCATGAGCTGGCTGTGTGGGGGCGAGTAAGAGGAGGTGAAGAAGACTCTGAGGTTCCTGGTCTGGCTCACCTCACTGGGAGGGACACAGTTCCCTTGACAGTCTGGAATAGGGAAGTGCAGGAGATGGGAAGATGGTGAGTGTCGATAGCCAGAGCCAACCTTTGGCAGGGCAGTGATATGGGACTGGGGCTCAGGAGAGAGACTGAGGCTGGAACTGGATCACAGGGTAAGTGGGAGCTGCTGAGATCTTCCAGTGAGATAGTGCAGAGCAAAGAGGGCCTAGGAAAGAGCCTCAGGGGATCATGGGTGTGATCCCGAAGAAGAGCAAGCAAAGGAGTGGTCCGACAGGTAGGAAAATCAGGAGACAGTAGTATCTCAAACACTGGAGGCAAGAGCCGAACCAGGGTCAAAGGTTACAGAAAGGTCAAGAAGGAAGTCTGAGAAAAGGCCTTGAAAAAAAATCACTGGCAACTTCTGAAAGGGAAGTTCCTTAAAAAACCCAAAGAACCAACTTGGCATCCTTTCTCTAGCCCAGCCCCCTTTAAAGAAAAAGAAAATCTAGGCAACAAACACATGTAGTGGAGCAGAACAAGTTCCAGGCTGGCTATGGCCCCCCCATCTCTCGCTTAGTCTGCATCTTAAATCCATCATCTCTCTGGCCAGAAGGGAGGAGCATCCTTCAGCATCTGGAAATGGGACTGGGCACTCACTGTCTCAATCAAAGGTCATCACCATCTTTCAGTGTTGCTTTCCTCCATGTTATTGTGGTCTCTGGGGAAATTGTCCTACCGGTTCTACTCACTTCCTTCTGCATCAGTTCATACGAGTCTTCCCCTTTCTTTCTCTCTGTCTCTGTCTCCTCTCTTTTCTCTCTCTGTCTCTCCCCTTCATCAATGATATTCCTGTATCATAATTTGTTCAGCCATTCCCGAGCACTCCCTTAGTTTCCAGTCCTCTGATACTACAGGTATAACACTTAGGTATAAATGGATCCTTTTCTTCTTTCTTTGAACTATTTCAGGCTCAGCCTTGAGCGAATTGCATGTGACTTTGGGGACACACTTCCAAATTGTTCTAGAACAATTGGAGCAACTTCCAGCTCCACCAACAATGCAGCACGTGCCTGTTTTCTTGCAGTCCCTCCAATATTTATTTTCTAATTTTTGTCAGCTTTGCTAATCTGATGAGTGTGGGACAGAAGCTCAGAGTTGCTTCAATGTGCATTTATCTAATTAGTAGTGACTTGGAGCAATCTTTCTTCCACCTAATCTTATTAATTAATTTGTTTGTTTGTTTGTTTTGCCATTTATTGATTGGGGAAATGGCTCCTATTCTTATAAATTGGAATTAATTCCTTATATATAGGCAAGTAAGTAAAGGAGTGAATAGAGCTCTGGACTTGCTCTGAGTTTAAATCCAGCCTCATTAGTTACTCAATCCTGGACAAGTCACTTAACCTCTGTTTGCCTCAGTTTCCTCAACCATAAAATTGGGATAATAATAGCACCTATCTCCCAGGGTTATTGCGAGGATCAAAAGAGATAATATTTGTAAAGTGCTTAGCACAGTGCCTGGGACATAGTAGAAATTTAATAAATGCTTATTCCTGGGGCAGCTAGGTGGCGCAGTGAGCACCATCCCTGAAGTCAGGAGGATCTGAGTTGAAATCTGTCCTCAGACACTTACCACTTCCTAGCTGTGTGACCCTGGGCAAGTCACTTAACTCCATCTGCCTCAGCAAATAAATGAATGAATGAATAAATAAATGCTTATTCCTTTACTTATTCCCTACGATGAACTTTGTTACTCACTCACTAAATGACCTTAAATCACAGTTTCCTCATTAGTAAAATGAAAAGATTGGATTGGAATATCTCTAATGGCCCTGCCAGTGCTAATATTCTAGAGCCTATGACTCCTTCCAACTGTAACACTTGCTACCTCTGTGACCTCAAGCAAACCCCTTCACCTTTCTCAGCTTTATTTTCTATATCTGTAAAATGACATTGGGGTGTGAGCTGGATGAAATTACAAATACGTTGGGGTTTGAGACTGGTTGGATGATGAGAAGCAAAGGGAAATCCTTCCCTAGTGATCCACTGCCAATTTGCTGGGAGATCTCCAGTAGAGGGAGGGCCGCCAGATTCAATACTTGGCCCAATGCTACTGAAGTTTTATTAACGACTTAGATTAAAAGCATGGATGGTCTGATAATCACATTTTTGGATGGCACAAAGCTAGGAGAGATAGCTAACAGAGTGGAGGACAAAAGCAGGCCGAGACCTTGGCAAGCTAACTGGGTTTAATAGAACCCAGTGGATTTAATAGAAACAAATACAGTCTTTACGATCCGAGTCAAACAATCCATCGCACAAGGTGGAGGGGCCCAGTTGGAGTGTTTGATGTTTCAGGTCCTTCACAAACTTAGTGGAACTTTCCTTCATAGCCATCGTACATTCCTTCTCTTCGAAACCTTGTCAAAACCCTCCCATGCTTCCCGTATTTCCTCCTCTCAAGTTGAGGATCCCACCTCCCACTTCAATGAAAAAAATCAAGGTGACTCAATGGAAGTTCCTTCTCCCATTCTCCCTTCTCTCAGGTTTGCTCCCCCTTCTCTCAGTATGTGACAAACGGGTGGTCCTTCTCTTTGCCAAGGGCAACCCCTTTGCACCTTCACTTTATATCATCGCCTCCTGACTTTTCCAGCAGACTGGTCACCTGCTCATCCCATCTCTTGAATCTTCAACCTCTCCCTATCAGCTGGTTCCTTTCCTATTGCTTTCCAAAAACCCAAGTTTCCTCCATCTTTAAACTATCTTCTTGGAATCCTACTATGGTGACAAATCATTGGACTAAGTATATCTCTCATCCCTTTCTCCAACACCTTTAAAAAGTTGTCTCTACTCCTTGCCCACCTCCCCTTCTTTTCTTACTTAGTCCTTAACTTTCTACGGTCTGGCTTTTGACCTCCTCATGCAATTGAAGATGCTCGCTCTCTCCCAAGTCGCAAATTATCACTTTACTGACAAATCTGACAGTCTTTTTTCACTCTTCATTCTTATTGATCTCTCTATTGCACCCGACCACTCTCTCCTCCTACATACTCTCTCCTCTCTGGGGTTTTTGAGGCCCTACTCTCTCCTGGTCTCCTCTTCCTTGTCTGACCAATCCTTTTCAATCTCCTTTATTCCTTTACTCATCTGATCTATATGAGACCCCCTACTTAGGGGCATCCCTCAGGGTTCTGTCCTGGGCCCACTTCACCAAGGGTTAAGAACCCTTAGCTCTGTTTATAGATTCTAAGGGGTCCATGTCCTTGGATGGAGAAAAATACGTCTTTATTTCAAAATAAGTGGCTGCCTTTGCAAGCCGATGTGATTTATTGAATACACGTAGAAACATTCTGAGGAGTCCTTCTCCAGACAAACTGCCAAAGGGATCTATGATGGAAACATTAGGAGCTCCCTGTCTCTTGGTTGGGTTCATCAGCTCCCATGACTTTAGTTATCATTTCTATGCAGATGATTCCCAGACTCACCAGTCTTGCGTCGCCGATTGCCTATTGGATATTTCAAACTAGAAACATCTCAAACTTTGCATTTAAAAGTGAACTCATGATCCTTTCATCCTAAACCCTTCTTTCTCGAGAACCTTCTTATTTCTGTGGGAGGCCCCCCATCCTTCTAGCATATCAGGTCATAAACATGGTGTCATCCTAGACTCTGCACTCCTCCTCACTCAACAAATACAAACAGTTGTCCAATCTTGCCATCTCTCCCTTCACAACATCTCTTGCAGAGCTCTCCCGGCCTCTGGTCTAGTCAAGTCTTTTTCTACTCCATCTTCCACCTGTTGCCAAAATAATTTTCCTAATGTGAGGATTTGACCATATTACTTTTCTACTTGACCAACTAGAGTGTTTTCTTGTATTTCCTCTAGGATAAACCATCAGCTCCTTTGTTTAGCTTTTTAAAAGCCCAGACCACCTGGCCCCAGCCAATCTTTCTCTTTGTTCCTTGCATAAGGATCCTCCATCTCTTATCTCCAGGCCTTTGTACAGATAGTCCCAAATGTCTACAATGAACTCCTTCCTTGCTTCGGGCTAAGAGTCCCGCTGCTGGCTGAGTAAGAGATGTGTAGCTCGGGCACTATCTTGGTATGATGTTCCTGTCATTGCTCCTTCCAATCATTAGCATCTTCCCTCCTCCACCTGGTATTTATTTTGCCCATACTTTTATTTGTGCACATTATCTTCCCCATTAGAAATGTGAGTTCCTTGAGAACTAAGATGAGGTTCTGTCTTTGTATCTCTCTCTGGTGCCTATCAGAGACTGGTACGCTCATGGGAACTCAATAAATGATTACCGATTGCAACGTGCTCGAAGGAACCCAAAGAGTTGCATCTTTGTAAATCATGGGCCAAGGACAAGAAGGGTGTAGTCTGCCTGAAATGAGCCTCTTCCCTCCTAGGAGCCCTTAAAAGCCAGGCTGATTTAAGAGGACGACCTCTGATGCCTAAAAAATCCAGCTGACCCTCCACTGGTGTGTTTGTTGTTTGGACGACTCCACCACTTAGACCCGACCTGTAATCCAGGCCAGAGTTGATTTTATGAAACTATTAATCAATCCATCAAACATCAAGCATTTATTCAGCACCTACTAGGTACCAGGCAGTCTGTTCCTTGTGAGTTCCTTTGAATCACAGAGCCCAGAACAGGCTTATCAGAAGATGAGGGGGCTCTGGTCTCTGAAACATACTAGCTGTGTGGTCCTGACCAACTCATTTAACTTCTCATTGCTCTGTGAAACTTATTAAGTTGAAAGACAGCTGTCAAGGTGTACTGGCAGGAGTTTTCTCAACAGAAAAGTCCCCATGCCAAAAAAAAAAAAAAAAAAAGCTCCTTTTCTCCTTTTGCTTTATTGCTGAGGGCTTGTACATTCCCAAGAGCTTCAGATCTAAAGAACACAGATAAGGTCGTTTTGATACCTTTTGATCCATAGACAGACTCCGAAGTTATGTGGTGTAGAGGACAAAGCACTGGCCTTGGAGTCTAAAAGACCTGGGTATGAATTCCACCCTGGACAATGTGTGGCTCTGGGTGAGTCTCTCTCTGCCTCAGTTTCCTCATAAGTAAAATGGGAATAATAATAGCAAACGAGATAATGGATGTAAAGCAATTTACAAACTTTAAGCTACTATAGTAGTGCTCGCTATTACAATTATCATTGTTATTGTTGTTATTATCATTATCACCTCCATACTCCTCCTTGTCAGGCCAAATTTGGGAATTCCAGGGAGAGATATACTAAAGGGGTTCAGGATCATGACATAGGTTGAAGGAAAGATTGTTTAACCTTTAAAAGAGAAGTTTCTGATGCCCCCTGAAAGCCATCTTTTAGCATTTGAAAAAGGAATCAGCCTTGTCCAACTTGGTCACTGAAATTGGAGCAATGGATACAAGTTCTAGTGACAGACTTAGATTTTTTGTGAGAACAAATTTCCTAAAGATTAGAGCTGTCTCGGGGCAGCTAGGTGGTGCAGTGGATAGAGCCCTGACGTCAGAAGGATCTAGTTCAAATCTGGTCTTAGACACTTGACACTTCCTAACTGTGTGACCAGGGTAAGTCACTTAACCCCAATTGCCTCAGCAAAAAAAAAAAAAGATTAGATCTTTAAGTAGGATGGGCTACATCAGGAAATAGCAGGCTCCCCTTCTTTAACAGTGGGGTAGAAGAGAAGTTCTGTTCAGGTACTAAATCAACTAGATGACCTCTGAAGTCCCTCAAGACCCTGGGACCCTGAAACGGGAGAGCTGATTTTACCATGCATCCAAAGACAGCAAAAATCATCATTTTAAGGGACACATGGTCATGTATCAATCACAAAATCATCATTTCATGGGACACACATCAGGTCATCTATCAATAGAAGGCCCTTCAAAAAGCCGGTACAAAAAGACCTCAGTGAAGACAATTGCAGCCTAGGGGCCAACATGTGATAGAGAATGAAAAGGATGCGCAAGTCTATGAAGAGTTTGATAAGATGCCCTGCTCGCACCGCCTCCCCCCAACTTAAATCACTATCTACAATGACAGGCAGAAAAGCACAATGGAAAATGCAGTTCAGGAAGAAGGTTTAGAACATTTATCTCCACTGGGAGCTACAGTCCTCCCTCCTTTAGGGGGCAGACAAAGCAATGGTTCAAATGACTGGGGACTGGAGTACTCATGCCTAAATACAATTACTTTTTTTTCAATAAAAACAAAGTTCAAATCAAAGTTAACAAGAGGGAGCTTGATACAAGGAATTCCCTCCAACCAACAGGGAAACCAGAGCAGTCATTCTACGGTATGAACAAATGAAGTCATATTGGAGTCAATTACTGTCCAATCAAAGTGGATGTGATTGGCCCCAGTTCCCATCATTTTATTAACACATGTCTGCTGTGTCTGAATAGGAAAATTGTGACCCTCGACCAAAACAATCTGCGTGAAGGAGTGAAAACTACTTACTATAAGATCTGTCACATTTCTCAATATTGTTCATTTTGCTAAGTACATAAACAGGCAGCTCCACAATTACAACTTTTTCTAAGAAAATCAGAACTCAGAAACAGTCAATCATCTGAAATTTTCAACAATTAAATGTAATTGTCTTTATTTTACTGTCTCCCATTTTTTTTTAAAGGAAATGTCTAATGGACCCGTAACTCGGCTGGAAGAGAAGATCCAAAGGAATTACAAAAAACTGGTCTAAGCAAAGACAATAGTGGCAGGAGAAGAGAAACACAAAATAAAAAGCCCTGATCCCGAAAATGAGATCCACTGTAATATCTATCACAGAAACTGTTATCCATGAGGAAGAATGGCAGTGGTGTTTGCTTGGACCAATGTTTTGGCTGAAATAGCAGGAAGCTTGCTGAATTAAGGAAAAGAAATGAAGCTGATTAAATTATAATGAAATCTTGAAAGGATATGCAGACTACACTGGCAACACACAAATTTTTCCAAGGAAAAGGAGATGCTTTTAAAATCAGGGACAAGAAACTTTTTTTTCAAATACCAAGTTTATGACATCAAAAAGACTGCATCATAAAAGGCGGTTGATAGAATTTCAAAGTGTAAAAAGTTTCAGTCCACAGCAGATAGGAGGTTACAGGAACCTGCAGTTAAAGATAGAGTTGAAACAGTACAAAGCAGATGCAAATGATTCCACTAGCAGATAAACAAGTGAGAATTGGGCAGGTTAAAAAACCTTGGCAATCAAAGGACAGATAAAAACCATTGGGATCTGCATGAAAAGTGGATAAAGCAACAGATATAGTTTAAAATGCTGAGTTGACTACATATGTTTCATACATAGTTGAAATGAGTGTTCAGGAAGATTGGTTACTTTGCAAACTTGTAGACATCAGGGCAAGATTTCAAAATAGTTGATTAAGTTTTTAATGAAAATGATTTAATGTGGCAAAATTGATTAAGTTCTGCAATGGGTAGAGCACAAGAGTTATCAGGATAAATTCAACGGAGTTCTGTCTATGAGCACTAAGTAAAAGTCAAGTCCTCATGAAATTTGCAATTATTCTTAAGATTACGTTGGATTTCCTCTAAAATTACCCTTGGTATTCTCTATATCTATCTTATATGTTCTGATTTCTATTTTATTATCCCCCCACCCCCCCAAAAAATGTAAGTTCCTGTAAGTATTCAATTTTTCTTAGTTCCTTTTTGCTAACTATGGTTAGCAAAATGAATAATGCTGGTTGATTGATTGAGTCATAAATAATCACTTGTATCAAGAAATATGATGAAGAAAGTAAATGAATTTTCAGGTTGTTATCAGAGTAATCAACTTTATTTTTTTTTAAAGAGTCAAATACAAGAAAAGTCTTTGCAAAATAGTAGGCCAAGGATAAGGTACTTCTATATTAATGCCAAACATGCTGATTTCTCACACCAGAGAATGATCAAGTCAGGCTGTTAGAGTTTAAAGAGCAAACTGCCATTTTTTTCTTAGTAATAGAAATAATAATAGAGAGGAAGTAAATTCACTGTGACAAAAGTTTTCTAAGAAATGTGTGTTTCATGGATGTTTTGGAAAAAGAAAATGAGTATTCTAAATAAAACAATTCAAAGTCTTTCGATTCCTACTTGGTCCAGAAAGGGAAAGTAATTGTATCTAAAAAAGTTAGGGCTCTGGAAAAAAAAAACAACACACACAACAGCATTTTTTACATCCTTTCTAACTTTAAGGGAAAAAAAAATCTCACCTGCAAATGAAATAGGAAGGACAGAAAAAAGTCTTAGAAGTGCTTTATAGGGATCCAGAAACCAGTAAAAACAAAGACAGCCCCTGCCCTCGAGGCACTTGCATTCTAAAGGGAGAAGAAAGATAACACACAAAAGGATGAAGAAAATGAGAGGGAGGAAAGGGAGGGAGGGACTTCCTCTAAGATGAAATAGAAATTCTTCACACTGGTCTCAACTCACTCTCTCTGTCTCTCTGTCTCCTCTCTCTCACTCAGAAGGAAAGATGGAAGGAAGGAAGGAGGGAAGGAAGGAGGGAAGGAAGGAGGGAAGGAAGGAGGGAAGGAAGGAAGGAAGGACAGAAGCAAGGATAGGAAGAACTAGCAATTCTTCCTCACACTCTGGCCTCAAATGTACCTTTTCAGCCTTCTCTACATCACTCCACGCCATAGTACATAGTACATGGCACTCCTGGGCCTCACCCACAACACTCCAGCTCCCCTCTCAGTGCCATATCTGAGCCCTACTGCCTTCTATCTCCTCGAATCCCCAGGTTCCTTCAAAACTCAGCTCCAATGAGACCTTCTGTAGGAGGTTTTCCTTTGCCTACCCACCTAATGCTCTACCCCACAAAGTTACATTATCTGCTTTTGGTGTATTTGAGGAGGGAGACGAAAGAGAGAGGGATAGGAAAAGAGAGAGGGAGATGGAGACAGAGACAAAACAGAGAAAGACAGAGATGGAGACAGGGAGCGAGATGAAGGGGGAAAGGGAAAGGGAGACAGAGGGAGACAGAGAGAGAGACAGAGAGACAGAGACAGAGAGAGAGAGAGAGAGAAACAGACAGAGAGAGAGACAGAGGGGTGGAGTGGAATGTAGATGGGACAGCTAGATGGTACTGCAGTGGACACAATGTCTGCCCTGGAGTCAGAAGGACCAGAGTTCAAATCTGCCCTAGGATACTTTCTAATTGTGTGACCTTGGGCAAGTCACTTCACCCATTTGCCTCACTTTCCTCATTTGTAAAATAAGCCAGAGATGGAAACTGCCAACCACTCCAGTATTTTTGCCAAGAAAACCCCAAATGGGGTCAACAGAAAATTGTACACACACACACACACACACACACACACACACACACACACACAGGCTCTTCTACTAGAATGCAAGCTCCTGAAGGGCAGGGACTATCTCACTTTTTTCTTTGTCTCCTTGGTATCTAGCACAGAGCTTGGTGCATTTGTCCTTTTTCAGCTGATTTTGCAGATGAGGAAACTGAGGCAAATGGGATGAAGTGACTTGCCCAGAGCCACATGGTTAATAAGCATCTGAGGCAGGATTTGAACTCAGATCTTCCTGACTCTAGGGCTAGAATTCTATCCACGGTATCACCTAGCTTAATAATTTTTTTTGATTTATTGTCTCTTTTCATCATAAAGTCATTTGATCTTATCTCACCAGAACAACAGGGAACAGACCCATCTTCTTGGTAGGATGTCGAAATAAGCATTTAAATCTGAAAATCTTGTGTTTTGGTTACAAGTGAATAAAGAGGGATCTGATTTATACCAAATATAAATGTTCTTATCATCCATAATGTTTTATTTGCATAAAACAAGGTTTTCTAGCGTAGCTGTTACAAAGACAAAATAAATATAGGAATCAGACTGGTGATTTCATCTATAAAGTGAAGAGACAACGAATGGCTAGTATTACAGGTCTCCACCTTTTTTTGGCAACTTGCAATCTTAGAGAACTACTAGAGAACAGAGAGTTCAAATGACTTGTCAACAGTTACAAAACCAGCACAGGCTTAGAAGGGCAAGTCTTCCTGGCTCTGAGACCAGCTCCGTCCACTCTCCCGAGCACCTCTCAGAAGACAAACATCGCTTTTAATTTAGCTGGAAAAGAATTATGAGTGATAATACCCAAGACACTAAGTTTGGAGAAACATTCTCCCCCCCCCCCAAAACCAAGTCCACTCCTCACATTAATAATAATATGATTATAGTTACAATTTTATGGGCCATAAACCATGAAAACTGTAAAATGTCTGCATATGGTTATTTTCCTTGTATATTTAAGAATTGTGTTACAAAAACCATAACAAGTGGAGTAGCAAAACTTTTTTGCAGAAAATGAAGCCATTATTTCACAAAGTTGGAAACCTGTCAGCTTCTAGACCATAGAGATTTATGTTTATATATCATGAATATTTTTCTTTAAAGAAAGAGTCAGGAGTCTCTGGACAGAGTGCCAAACATGACAAAAAAGCTTGAATTCATTATAGTCGGAAAGAAAATGACTGGTTACAGACTCAGCAGCCATGTCTGAATCAAGTGTGTGTACAGTCACATCATCAAACTGGAGGAAAAAGAAGAAAAATCAATAAAAACGAGAAGAAGCAACAAAAATCAAAGGATACGGTACCTAAATGAAGCAGCTCCAAACTGACTTCAAGAAGCTATCGAAGATGTCAAAATGGGAAATGAATCAAAGGACACTGACCCAGACAATCATTATTTCCAAAGGGCATTTAAGCAATAGAAACCAACCACCACAACAAGGAGTTCTCAGCCAGCAAACACATCATCTCTTTGCCAAGAGGAGAGAGCCAGCAGTCAAGAGCAAAGCTTGTTTCAAATATACACTCTTTTTTATAAATTCTTAAGGGCAGAGATGGCAGAATGACGTAGAGGTAGATGAGCAGTGTTATCTCCAAAACCAACTAGAAGAAACAGAGGGAAAACAACAAGCACAACCCCAAACAAAGTTGATGAGAAAACCAATTAAGCCATTAACTCTTTTTTTTTTTTGCTTTTTGCTGAGGCAATTGGGGTTAAGTGACTTGCCCAGGGTCACACAGCTAGGAAGTATCTGAGACCAGATTTGAACTCAGGTCCTCCTGACTTCAGGGCTGGTGTTCTAACCACTGCGGCACCTAGCTGCCCTAAGCCATTAACTCTTAAGATAATTACAGATTAAACTGGAAGAAATAGAAAAGATCCGTGAAGATCTTTTGGGGAGGGAAAATGGAGACGATAAAGTAACACGATATAAAATATACCAACAAAATGGTAATAGGCCCCCCAAAAAAGGCTGATGAACCAAACCCATTAGAATGGGGCTAAAAATAGAAAATCCCCTTTGAAATTACTACACAATTATGCAAAAAAAATATGGGAGTTAGCTTACCAACTACTACACCCACTCAAAATTCAAATGAATACTAGTCTAAAGCATTCTTCATAGAAACTGACCAAACAGCAACAAAATCCATTTGGAGGAAGTAGAGGCTGGATGAAAAAAATAGAAACAAAGGAGCCAGAGCAATATAAGTTCTGAAAGTAAAGCAAGCTCCATCCAAATTATGATAACAGGTGAAAAAAATCAGAGAGCTGGGCCAAGTGAACAGACCATGTAAACAAGATCTGGAAGCAAAGAGACCTAGTATGAATGCTCATTGATACCATGGCCACAGAGAGGCAGGTAGGTAGACAGAGATAGAGACAGATGGGTAGATAGGCAGGTAGGTAGATGGAGATAAAGATGGAGAGAGACAGATATATAGATATGTGTGTATAGAAATGTATATGAAATATGCAAATGTATGTATATGAGCTAAATCGGAGCTGTTCAACAGAAGGAAGGGGAATAAGGAAAGGCTTCTTGTAGGAGGTGGGAGTCTAGCTGACACTTGAAAGAAATCCGAGAAGCCAGGAGGCCAAGATGGGGAGGGAAAGAGTACCAGGTATGGGGGCCAGCTAGTGCAAATGCCCAGTTGGGGGTCGAAGTCTCGTGTACAGAACAGCCAAGTGGCCAATGTTGTTAGGTTGCAGAGTCCTTGGCAGGCTGTAATGTGGAAAAAGACTGGAAAGGTTAAAAAAAAAAAGGGCCAGGTGGTGGAGGACTTTATAAGTCTACTTAATCCTGGAAGCAAGAGGGAGACACTAAGTGTCTCAGTAAGGTGACAGACAGATACCCTAAATACAATCACATCATACAAAAAATTTAGGAGAAGGGAGAAAGGTCCCTTTCACAACTATGGTTATAGAGAATAGTCTTAAACAAGAATAAAAGTGATCATAAAAGAAAAAAACAGACAATTCTGATGATAGGAAATGAGAGACTTGGCAGGAACAAAATCAATACAGCTAGAAGAAAAGTTGATTGGGAAATCCTTTTCATCTCAAGTATCTTTGATAAAAATCTGACACCCAAAATATATAGCAAATGAATGGAAATGGATGAGAAAAGAGTCATTCCCAAGAGACGAGGGCTCAAATTCAATTAAAGCCAAGAAACATTAAGCACCGATGTGCTAAGTACCGTGCTGGGAATATACAGACAAATGTGAAAATAAATCCCATCTTTTTGGGGTCGATTTTCTTCTGGTAGAAAAACAGGATAAATACAATTGGATCACAATAGAGAGAGTCAAGCTTTAAGTCTTACCCTAAGATATTTTAAACCTACTAGCTCTTTGTCCTTCAGCAAATCACTTAACCTTGTAGTTACCCAAGCAACTCCTGGACCAAAAGGTACCCAAAGAGCTCTAAGTCTGCCTTGGCAAAGGTAGTTCACTCTCCCAGGAAGCTGCTATACCAATTCCCACCTAGGGACGAAAATCACCTCCTTCTGACTCAGTCACAGAATCCCCAAATCTCTGAAGAAGTAATGATGCAGGTCATCCAAAATGGGGATCATGTGTACTCCCAGCAAAGAATCAGTCGCCCCAAAGATGTATGGCTACCCAAAAGGGAAGCAGACCATCTGTGAACTACCACAAGGGAGGAGTAACTGAGAGACCGCCTGCACACACCATTGGCGTCCATACAATACAGAAGAGATCTAGAGCACGACCTCCAGCATACTGAGGGGAAAATCAATGCAAGGGCATGGACGAGAGGCACCCCAAAATGGGAAGGCGTGGATGGATTGTGAGGACAGGGTAGCTCCACCCCAATGTAGTCTCCCCTTCCAGTACCCTGGGAAAAGGTCTGGCCTTGGGGTCAAGATGACTTGGGTTAGAAGCTTGCTTCCCACGTGTCCTAGCTGTGTGGCCTTGGGCAAGTCACTTCACCTCTTAATCTGTTTCCTCATTATATAATAATATAGGTAGATTGTTGCGAGGTTCAAATGAGAAGGCACCCAGAAGGCTCTGCACACTCGGAAATACTTAACTAGGTGGCAGTTAGCATTGCACTGGCGACTCGCTAGAGTTCTGCTAACTGCAGCACAAACCCGGTCTGAGAAGCAAGCTAGAAGATGGAGTGAAACAGGAGCCATCTTTGCAAGAAGGATCTTGGGCACTCTGCCAAAGGATCTTGGCAATGATCAGCAACGGAGAAGTGGAGGATCCTCTGGCTCCGGGGAGAGGGAAAAAAGCTGGCGGGTAGAGGTCGGAAAGGTGATTAAAGAAGTAAGGGGCCCAAGCGGCCTTGACTGGTTGGGCCTGTGGTGGGCTGGGCCCTCCCTTCCCAGAACCCTAGCTGGCACGGGGAGAAATGGGTCACTCATTAACCCAAGGCTGAATGGGTTGGAGCAGGGTCAGCTGGGGCAGGCACATTTCAGAGGGGTGGGCCAAGCCAGGTGGAAGCCGAGCCGGGCAAGTAGCAAGCGGTTTAAACTGACAAAAGACAGCGAGACTATTTAGTGGCCAGAGCCTGGCCAAAGTCAATCCCGCTTTCACTCGTGGAAGGGGCGGGAAAGAGGTTCCGCTCCAGAACGAACCTCCTGCAGAGAATGGCTGATCAAGCGTTCCCGACCAAAAAGCCAAGCTCTCCTTGCTGCCATCCCTCCCACCCCCAGCACAAACTCTAGAGCTAGAGCTGGAAAAGCCCTTAGGAGCCACTTCATCCACCCTCCTCAATTTATAGATGGGGAAACTGAGGCCCCCAGAGATGTGACTTGTCCAAGGTCACACATGTGACCTCCTTGCAAAGCCAGCACTCAGTTCACTAGACCAGGGTTTCTTAAATTCTTTCCACTTTTTGCCTGAAAACTTTTTCTGGGAAGCTGGCCATATAGGCATATAAAATAGGTATCCAAATCAAACATTGCCTAATAAATGATAGTAATAAAAGAAATCAGAATTGCACCATTCCCAGATTCGGTTACGAAACCTCACAGGCCAGGGGTCAAGAAGCCGGGCGCTATATCAGGCTGCAGCAAATGCAGTGTGTTTTCTGGGGACCAGCAAAAAGAAAAGGCAAAGCCAGAGAAGCTCCGCGCTGGAAGGAACCTTAGCCGGAGCTGTCCTGAGAAACACTAGGCAGTCCAAGCCTTGGGCCGGCTGCCACGCTTTGCCCTTGCATCCCACATCAACAGCAATCTGCATGAGAAATGCCATCCTGGGTCTTATCCAGGCCCCGAGAATAAGCCCTGAAAGCCTTCAAATACATCCCTGGTCACACACGGGCATCATCGAGCGCCCACGAGCCTCCGCACTCACACGTGACCTCCCCGTCAACAACACCAATGAGTGTCGCCAATGAAAAGGCCAGCCTGCCCCACCTACTGAAGACCCAGAAAAAGACACTTTCAACCCCATGTCCCTGGAGCTCCCAGAAACCAGTAGGATTTCAGCAACGAGAGAAGCTGCTCTACCGCTGCCACCCCCCCACCCGCCCAGCCCCAAGGACGAGCGGACTCTGTCACCTAGGTCGCCCCTGAGACCTCTGCGACAGTCAGAATGCCCCCATTAGAATGTAAGGTCCCTGAGAGCCTTCTTCCATTTCCATCTTATTCTCAGAACTTAGCACACAGGAAGCACTTAATAAGTGCAAGGTTTTTTTCATTCAATCCACCGTTAAGTAAGAGGGTTGGCCTAGCTGGTGTGAAAGGTAACACTGGTCCATCCCTCCCCACCATCAGCGCCAGCGTGCCACAGCTGCTGTCATGATGGGAGGGCCATCTCCCTCCTAGGTATCTGGCCGTATGCATGTGTTGTCTCCTCCATTCAAATGAGAGCTCCTTGAAGAACTCTTTTTGCCTTTCGTTGCATCCTCAGGGCTTAGCACAGTGCTTGGCACAGTAGGCACATACTAAATGCTAAGTGACCTTACTGGATCTGTGTTTGGCTAAGTCGGCCTGTCCAACTCCATCGCTTGTGACTGAGCTACTACATCTTCCCTTCTCCCTAAATTTCACCACTGGAATCGGTGGGATCTGAGGGCCCTTGGGAGCAGGCTTGACTGGGAACAGGAGGCCCATTTGCCCAGGAGTCAGCTCAGGACTAACTGATGTCAAACAGGAATTACCAGAGAGGGAGAGGGAGCCAGAAGGCCCCAGGGGCCTAGGCCCAGCTTGTGTCTGGGTCCTGCACCCTCCCTGTTGCCTCTAATCAACTGAGTCCACTTAGTGCTGCTGAGGAAAGAGACGCCCAAATGAGCAGGGGACACAACACCGTCAGGAGAAAATTTGAGGACAATCAAGCACTAAAATGAAATATAACTAAGCTGTGTGACCTTGGACAAGTCATTTCTAAAGCCATCACTTGAGTGTTCTACCAGCTCTGACTTTCTATGTTCTTGAGGCCTTCCCAGGTCGCACACTCTACAATTCCAAGTTTCCTGACAGTTGCCATCCAGTACAACCTCCTCAATTTACAGATGAGGAAACTGAGTCCCGGGGAGGGGAAAAATGATTTGCCCAAGATCACAAGAGGGTTTGAATTTAGATCCAGTTCTCTTGCCACTGGCTCTGCTTTTTGGACAGAACCTCGGCCACTTGCGTAGAGACTAAGTCACTTTGACTGTGGAGGGCCGAGAGCCGTGGTGCTGTAATTTGCCAGCAGCCATGAGGAAAGTGACTTGATATAAAAAGATCCCAGTGGGGAAACAGAGCCCATGGGCCAGGATTCCCAGGGAGAGCTGAGGGGGCTCAAAGGCTTGCCACCGGGTCCTCTGGAAGCCATCACTCCTTTTCCTTTTGTATGTCCTGGACCCCTCCAATGGGCCGGGAGTCTGGGGAAGTCCACAGCTTCCCTTCTCAGAATTAGGCGCTTACATGCTGCAAAGCAAATTGGGGGGTGGGGAGAGGGGGGAGAGAGAGGAGGAGGGGGAGGGGACCCAAAGGAAAACCAGTGTCCTAAAGCACAGCCAGCAGCCCTCCGACAAAACATTCCCAGAGTCCAGGTCACAAAGACTTGGGCTCAGGGCTGGAAGGGCCAGGGGCCAGGCAGCCGGTTAATGGCCGTCCGTCTTCTGGAGGTGACTTTCAGGAGGTAGTTGTGCAGCTCAATCATTAACTATGCTAAAGCAGGGCCCGGGCTCTGCTGGAAAGGGGCCACTTCCCCTCCCAAGGGCAGGCAGACAACAACTGGCCGGCTGGTCCAGGAAGGGGGCAGCTCGCACTCTCTCCCTGTCCTCTCTCTGTCTCTGTCTCTCTCCCTCTCTCCCAGTACCCATGAGGCAGTAGGGCTTGGGACCAGACTTTGTGGGAAAGTCTCGATCTCACTGAAAGACTCAGCTAGGAGGTTAACTAGTCCACAATTCACTCTCGGCCACCAATGTAAGCAATCTAGTCGGCTTGGGCCGGATCGCCAGTTTCGCAGGGCTCCCCACACCCCGGCGGCGGCGGCAGGATACTTGGGGTCTCTATTCTCCAGGAGGAAGACGGAACATGTCTTCCTAAGAGCCAAAGGAAGGGGCTCAAGGATGATGGTGTCCAGTAAGGAGTAGGCGAGAGCCCCGGGACACCCATTCTAGAACTGCAGGAACAGTTCCCCTCTGCTCCCTTCTGGGTTCCTAAAGTGGGCTACCATGGAGTCGCAAAGACCAAAGGGAGTTCCACTGGCTCTACTTTTTGGACAGTGTCTCTTGGCCGCTTTGTGCGGAGTGCCCACTGAACGGGCAAGCCGACGAGAGCAGTCTAGATAATCCCTCTCCCTCTCTGGGACCTTTTCTGGGTCCTGGAGTCCTCTGGCGAGCTGGGGAAGCCGATGGGCCCCTCGGCAGAATCACAGTTCAGCACTTCCACACGTCACAGAAAGACGTGCTAAATTTCAGTTGGAGATTGGCCATTTCCCCCCCATCCAAATTCACGGACTCCTTGGAAGCTCCTCTCATGGACCCCAGATTTAGAATTCCTGTTAAAACCCAACTGTTTACCTCTGATTGAGGTTTGCAGGAAAGGGCCAGGAGCCCCGGGGACTATCTTCACCAGCTGTGGGAGCTTGGACAAATGAGTCTCTCTCTCTGGCCCTGAGTCCCTGTTGGGACTCCTACCCTTTCCGGAGCCTCGAAGCTGCCAATCCTATGCTTCTGGGAGGTGGGCGTCAGCAGCTGGACCCTCCCCACTGCCCGTCATCTGCCACACACTTGCTCTGCTGCTGGATTGAGTCACGGGTCAGTTTTGGATGGGTCTGTACTTGTGGGAGGCATCAGTCTCATGGGAACCATCTCACTGTCTCCTGGCCTCTCGACACCTATGCTTCCTGCCCCTGGACAAGAATACCAAGGGGTAGGCTCGGAGCCCTGGCTTCCGTCTCGGCTCAGTTTGTCCACCAACCGGCTGGAGAGCCTGCAAGTCCTGCAGCTTCCTGCTCTGCAAACACCAGGGGGGGTAGGGGACTATGGATGCGGAACATTACATAGCCTCGTTGGGTTTTTGCCCCTCTTTTTTATCCTCTAAGGGATGATTCTCTAGAAGAAAAACGGGGGTGAAATACATTGGTAACTATGGATGGCTAAACCACATGATGTAAAATTTCATTTAACAAGGAGGGGGGGGTTCCACTAGATAATCCCTAAAGTCATAGGACACAATATATATTAATATAGGTAATAGGACGCCCTTCTGGAGGAGACCCTTTGAGATATCCCCTCCTTTTACCGATGGGGAAATTGAGGCCCAGAGAAGAAAATTTACTCAGGATCCCAGATTTGGAGCTGGAAAGAACCTCAGAAGCCATCTAGTCTAACTTCCCCATTGGACAGAAGAAGGAAACTGAGGCCTAGGAACTTGCTTGAGGTCATACAGCTAGCTAGGAGGTAGCAGAGTCGGGACTGGAAGCCAGACCCCGACTCCCCACTTCAGGGCTCCTTCCAGTGCTGACATTCTGTATCTCTTCGCCCTCTGAGATCCTCTGGTTCTATGTGAGAACCTGCCTGGCTGCGGAGGAAGTCTGCACGCCCCTGGTGGGAAGAGAGCCGGCAAGGCTTTGCTCTGGAGAGAGAGAGGAAGCCCCAAGCTGAGCCAGAATGATTAGAGGACATGCTAGGAAAAAAGTTCATCCAGGATGCATCCTGTTTTGCTGGGAACTGGCCTCCAGGGCCCAGGGAGGGGGAAGGGATAGTGGGGAGGGCCTGCTTAGACTATGACCTCCCAGGAGCTCGGTCAGTCAGTCAGCAAGCTTTCGCCAAGCAAGGCCACCTGGATTTTACAGCTCAGAGGACACATGGAAAGGTCTGGAATTCCCTTTTCAAGCTGGAGAAACAAAGCCCCTCAAAACTCAACAAGAAATGGCATCAAACTCAGCCCAAAGGTCACACGTCCACCTAACGGGCACATCCTGGAACGGAGGGCCGGTCCCCAAAGGCGTCCCACAAGAGGGGAATGGACCTGATAGAGCCATGGCTTTGGAGTCGGGAGGATCTAGTCCCAGACTTTCCTGGCCGTGTGACCCTGGACAAGTCACTTCACCTGTTTGCCTCAGCTGCCCCAACTGTAAAATGGGACCTACCTGAAGATCGAATGCGGTGATACTTGTAAAGCACTTGGCACATAGTAAGTAGGTGCTACATAAAGGCTCCTTCCCTTTCCCCCCTGCCCTCTCAACATTCAGTGTGCTAGTGAGCCCAGCCAGAGAGTGGCCCTTTACTGGCTGTGTCCCCTTGGGCAATGGAGCTTTCCTCTGGCTCTCAACTTCCTCCTCTGTAATATGGGGAGAACATTTGCCATAGCCTTCTGTAATCCAAGAGGCAATGGGAGCTCTCTGGGGCCCCCTGCCCGCATTCTAGGGCTGACACCATTGGGCTCCAAGGCCCCGTCCATCTCCTTCAGCGTTCCACATCAGCCTCTGATCTCACACACACAGAAAGCCGCCTCCTTCATTCAATGCCCTTCTTAGGATAAGCAGCAAGGTCCCACGGCAGGGAGAACAAGGGCTCTGTAGGAAGACCTGGATTCATATTCTGCTTTTGATAATTACTGCCGGTGTGACCTTAGGTAAATCAGTTCCAGTCCCCGGTCCCGATTCCTGCCCTAACACGTTGGGGCTGGACCACTATATTGATGTATTGGTTGGCCAAGAAGGCCTCTCCAGTCCCTTCCAACACTCTGCAGCCTCTGAGGTCTCTCTGAGCTCGACAGGTGACCTTTACCCCCAAGGGCTCCCTTCCTCCTAATAGAGGGCACAGCCCCGTCACCCAGGCTCTCAATTCCTTGCTCTCTCCCCCTTCCCTGATGGCCCTGACCCCACCCAGGTCCAGGCCTTCATCACCTCACCCCTGGCTTATTGCCACAGCTTACTAGGGGGTCTCTCCCCTCACAAGGCTCTCCCCAATCCAGCCCAGCCCTGCTAGCCGCCAAAGTGACCTTAAAATCTCAAGAACGAGGCTGACCGCACCATCCCTAATTTCCACAATAGCAATGGCTCACCATTCCCTCCAGGATCAAATAGGAAATCCTGTTTGGCTTTGAAAGCTGCCCGCAGCCGGACACTTTCCTACTTTTCCAACCTTCTTATGCCCCCATCTTAGACCCCAATTGATTGGGCCTCCAGCCCCCCCCCCCACCAGGAGCCTATCCCCAGTGCCTGGAATTCTCTACCTCCTCCCTCCCCCTCTCATTCCAGTTTCTCTGCCTTCCTTTGGTACCCAGCTAAAATCCCACCTCTCTGAAGCTTTTCCCAATCTCTCTGAATCCACTCTCCCCCGTTGATCGGCTCCAGGGGACCTGTCTATACCATGTTTATATGTGCATGGTATCTCTCTCAACGAGCCTGTGAGCTCCTGGAAAGCAGGGCTTCTACTTTCTTTGTATCCCCAGAGTCTGGCACAACGCCTAGGCACACAGTAGGTGTTTAATAAATGTCTGTGGAAGGTTTTGCAAGGGTGAATGTTGAAAGCTACCTTTGTATATGTTTAAAAAATAAAAAGCTATTATCAATTTTTTTTTTTTGTAAATTTGTTGACTTGGCCCGAGGTAAGTTCTTCCCCTCCCTGGGCCTTAGTTTTCCCCTCTGTAAAATGAGAAGTTAGGTTCCCCAGCCTCCGAGGGCTTCGCCAGCTGTAGATCTGGGAGTCTGTGTCCTAATAGGGAAGCCTTGCACAATGTCGGCCCCACGCTTTCTGCCTGAATGGGACTCTACCTGGCTAAATCATTTCCCCTCCCTGAGCCTCAGTTTCCTCCTCTGTAAAAATCCCAGAGCTTGACTTAGAAGAGCTCCCAAGTCCCTTCTAGAGCAAATATTCTGGGAATCTAAGAGGCCTCGCTTCCAAGCCTCAGTTGGAAGTGGTAGGAAGGCGGGGGGACTGCAAGGGGAAGGCGGGAGGGAAAGCGGGGGGACTGCGGGGGGAAGGTGGGGGGAACTGTGGGGGGAAGGCCGGGGGATTGCGGGGGGGAAGGCAGGGGGACTGCAGGGGGAAGGCGGGGGGAACTGTGGGGGGAAGGCAGGGGGACTGTGCAAGGCAGCCAAAAACAACCCCCAGAAACCTGCTCCTGAACCGCATCCACCCTCACTTTGCTCCAGTCCCCTCCCAAGCCTGACCTCTCCTTCCTTCATTCCAGGACATGAAAGGAAGCTCTAGAAGGCAGCATGGGGCGGGGAGT
>JAJPUD010003216.1:206332-231161 GCA_023553655.1 Myrmecobius fasciatus
TTCCCTTCCCTTCCCTTCCCTTCCCTTCCCTTCCCTCCCCTTCCCTCCCTTCCCTTCCCTCCCTTCCCTTCCCTCCCCTCCCCTCCCCTTCCCTTCCCTTCCCTTCCCTTTCCCTCCTTTCCCTTTGCTCTGGCCCTGGAAAAGCAGGCTGCTTTCCCCTCTATTGTTCTTTGTGCAAACCCTGCCTGCTCCTCCCTTTTCACAGCCTTCCCAGGCACATGTGTCTGCTCCCGAGTGCCTGTGTCTGTGTGCACACCTGGCCAATGGGAGGCTATTGAATTTCGCCATGTTTATCCAAGAAACTTTGCTTTGTCAGCTCTTGCTTCCGGGATTGGGAACTCAGTTATTTGGGGATGCCCAGCTGAGGTTCAAGGAAGTCAAGGATTCCCCAGAGAGCTTTGCAACGTTTATTCAAGAAATGCCTGGTGGGCCTGCGCTGATTGGCCGGGCCTGAGCTCCGATCCCAGGGGCCAAAGCAGGGAAGCAGGCCTTAGCCACAGATCCCCACGGCAGGGTCAGCTTGCTCCTTTGGGCCCTTATTCCACCAGCACCTACCACAGAGCCTGCAGCACCGGATTGGGAGAGGCGCCGGGCCTGTGTTCCCCAGAGAGAAGAAACTCCCAGGTGAGGAAACTCCCCCCTCTGGCCACTTGGCTGCCTCTCCAAAACCTCTGATCTTCCAGAGCTGCCCAGAGGACTGAGTTTAAGGGACTTGCTCCAGAGCCCCAGAGCCAGGATGAGTCAGAGGCTAAACAGGACCGATCCTGGCGATCGAGGAATAAATCTGAGTTGAATTGAGTCGAACTGAATTGTCCTAAGGAGGATTTTTTGGGGCTCAGGCAAGAGGGCTTCCTCCGGCTCTGCGGACATACAGGAGCCGCTTCATTCTGTGTCATATGCCTCCATAAAAAGAGTACCAGCCTCGGGAAAGAAAGAAAGAAAGAAAAAGGCAGGTATTAAGAGCCTCCCATGTGCCCGGCACTGCATAAAGCCCTTGGCAAATAGCACATTTGTTCCTTGAAAAAATCCCTTGCTTACAATTGGGGAAACTGAGGCGGACAGTGGTCAAGTAACTTGTCCAGGGTCACACAGCTAGCGTCCGAGGCTGCATTTGAACTTGGGTCTTCCTGAGTACAGGCCTGAAGCGTCACTAAGCTGAGCTCTAGTCCAGGCTCGGGCAAGCTCTTGATTTGGAGGCAGAAGATTTAAGATCTAGTCCTGTATCTACTCCTTATGCCCTGTATGACCTTGGTCAAGTCACTGCCTCTCTCTGAGACTCACTTCCTCCTCTGTAAAATAAGGAGATTGAACTCTAGGGGCCCTGCCAGTTGGAACTCCTGTGAACTTCCTTGCAGTGAGATCTCATAGGAAATCACTTTGCTTTTCCGGACCTCGGTTTGCTCGTGTGTAAAATGGAGACACGGATACTTAATCCTTCCACGGATGCATAGAATTCCCAAGCTGGGAGTTGAAAGATCATCTAGTATAATGCCCTCATTTTTACAGAGAAGGAAACTGAGGCCCAAAGTGGAGCCTCTCCTACTTCATTCTATCCACCCTTTCATTGCAAATTGAGACCCAGAGAGGTATCATAAGATATTAACTATAGGGTTAGAAGGTACCTTCCAGGCCATCTAGTCCGATGCCCTCATGTGACAGAAAAAGAAACTGAGGCTCAAGGAAGGTTATCCAGGTTGTATGAGAAAGATTGGAACCCAGATCTTCTGACTCCCAGGCTCTTTCCATTGTAGCATGTGGACTACATCCTTCCAACCTCTCCTACTCTCCAGTGGAAAATGAAAAATAGATTGATAGGTAGGTAGAGAGTGCATTTATTAGGCACTTACTGCATGCTAGGCATTGTGCTTAGCCAAATACAAGCAAGCCTTGGGTAGTAAGAAGACAACACATGATGTCGAATAGCTCAGAGAGGCGTCGTGAACATGGAGACACAGGGAGGAGACGCTGGCCAAGTGTCAGGGAAATCGATGAAATAATGAGAAAGCTTTTATCAGAGGAGGGCTGGAGCCTTAGGGACAGAGTTCAAAGTTGGAGAAGATGAGGGTGATGGTGGGAGTGTAGCAGTATGATGAAGAGAAGGCCTGCCCCACAGAAGAGAGCGCCTCCATTTATGTTCATCCCTCCCATACCCAGACTTCTAAAATTGAGGGAAATGAGCTCCAGAGAGAAGTCTGTCTACTACCGCTGAGAGAGAGAGAGAGAGAGAGAGAGAGAGAGAGACAGAGAGAGACAGAGAGAGACAGAGACAGAGAGAAAGAGACAGAGAGACAGAGACAGAGAGAGAGAAATGAAGGAGGGAAGGAAGGAAGGAAAAAGAAAGAGAAAAAGAAAAGAAAGAAAGAGGAGAGAGAAAGAAACAAAGAAAGATAGAGGAAAAGGAGAAAGGAAGGAAGGAAGAAAGAAAGAAAGAGAGAGAAAAGAGAGGGAAAGAGAAGTGATGAGAGAGAGGAGAGAGGGAGAGAGAGACAGAGAGACAGAAAGACGGGATTTCAACCTCTTTCCTTTCTCTACTTTTTGCTAAACATGATTCTCTCATCTCTTTCCTTCCTCCATCCCTCCTTCCTCCCTCCCTTCTTCCCTCCCTCCCTCTCTCCCTCCCTCCCTTCTTTCCTTCCTTCCCTCCTTCCACCCTTCCTTTCTTCCTTCCTTCCTTCCACCCTTCCTTCCCCTTTCCTGCCCCCACCTTGGAAAAACCCATGATTGGAGATGAGGGAGTGTGGTATAGTGGAAAGAGTCCTGGCTTCAGGTTCCTGAGTTGGGGGAGGGGCTAAGCCCGGCCACCCACCCGCTGGCTGTGTGACCTTGGATACCTCATCCTTCCTCTCAGAATCAGTTTCTTCCTTGGCAAGAGGGAAATTGTATCATGTGCCCTTCTCAAGTTGGGGACATCCATAAGGACAGCACAGGATCAAGCACGGGAAAGGAAGCAGGTTATGATGGGCTGAGAAGGGGCCTTTGGAAGGGGCCTTAGTCGGAGTCTGTCTGAGTACTCTACTTCTGGTGAAGGGTCCCGGTGGAAGTGGAGGTCCACGACCGAGGCAGCTTTTAAACAAAGCAAAGGCACTGAACAGCCCAAAGACATCCTTGAGGGGCCCAGTAAGGACATCGGGGTGGGCACCAGATCTCCACCCCAAATCATGGCTTGCTCAAGGTAGTCCTGATGGGACTGACCCTCCAGTCAGTGAGTTAGAGGACCAGAGTTCAAATCTTGCTTCTGATGTTTACTACCTGTATGACCTTAGGCGAGTCCCTTCTCTTCCCTGGGCCTCAGTTTCCTTTTCTGTAAAATGAGAGAGGTGGACTTAGATGGTCTCGAAGGTCACTTCCGGTTTTAGAGCTCAGATCGGATGATTCTAGATCTGTAGCTGCAGGAGTTAGCATTTAGCAGATTCTGGGGGAGGAGAGGGGCTGAGTTCAAGGTGACAGTCTGCCGTGGGGCTGAATGAAAGGTGACTCCTGGAATTCTGGGAACCTAGGACCTCAGCAGTCGAGTTCTCATGTAAGAATTGTTTCATTCTTTGTAGTCCCAGCATCAGGCACATAGTAGGTGCTTAAATGCTCCCTGATGGGCTGAGATTCGGACCCATTCCGTCTTATTTTACAGAGGAGAGAAGTGAGACTCAGAGAAGTCACATGATTCAATCCCTAAGGGCTGATCCCCATTTCCCACCTTGCGCTCTAGTCCCTGACTCAGTAACTTCCCAGCCCAGAATTCCCTTCCCTGACCATTCTCATTCACTAAAATACAAGTTTCTGGAGGGCAGTAGCTAGCTGTCTTTGGCTTCCGTACCCTCAAGGGCCTGCACAGAGTTAAACCCCTAATAAGTGCAATTCATTCATTCATTCACTCATTCATTCAAGAGTCATGTCATAATATCAGAGCTGGAAGAGCCAAGGAAGGAGTCATTTGAATCATTCCCCACCCCAATACGCCCATTTTATATATAATAAAAATGAGGCAAGAGAGATGAACTAATTTGCAAAAGAGACGGATAAAAAAAAAATTCAATAGTATTACCCAGGTTCAGACCCGGTATATTTGCAGAAGACTATCCTCATTGGTGGAGAAAATGGTGATTCCACACTGGATGGATCAGAGGATCTTGACCTGAGAAGTGTCTTCTCTCTGAACCCCAAAGGCATCGCGGCTGGGGAGCCCACTTCAGGGTCATTTCTGACACATCCGGGGAAGTCGCTTGATCTCTCATGTCCCAGGTAACTCTCTAAAGTTACCTGTAGCAGACCAGTTATAGACGCCAGGACCCTCAATCTAGAGCTTGCAGGACCCTCAAAGGCTATCTATTCCAATCCTCTCATTTGACAAAGGAGGAAACTGAGGGGGAGTCACACAGCTAGTAATTATATATAGGGCAGGAACAGGATGCTGCTTGGGTAATATTTAGGATGTGACTATAGCCTATCTGTTTTGCCCATGTAAGTTATATGTGTATACCCTAATGCGTTATCTAAATGCAGCCTTCAGGGTGGTACAAAAGCTGTTACTGAGATCTTGTCTCTCTTCCCAAGGGAAACCGATTCCTGCCTGGGAGATCAAGAGAAGGAGCCTGGGCCCCGTGTTCTCCTCTGAGAGGGCCTAGAATCATATGCATTATTCCCCTTAAATATGGCTGGTCCGGAGGCATTTTTATTTGGGTTTAAGTCACTTTCCTGGTGACTGTTCCGTAAAGAGGCAGCAGTACCCCAAGAAAGCTTGATCCATTAAATGTTAGTTACACAAAAGACCATCACTAATAGTGACTAGTGAGTAAAACCATTTATCCAAGCAGATAAAAAGAGAAATCGGAGGACTTCTACAGATCGGAATATAGTGGGCAATATATAAAGTGAATCAGGTCTCCCACCAGGAGCAAAATATCTCCACTCAACTGAGAGAGAAGCTCCATCTCTCCCAGAGGAGAATTCCCTGAAGTCTCTAAAGAGGCAAGCTGGAAATCAGAGACAGACGTATGGAGAAGTCGGCTTTTCCCTCCACTTCTGCTTTCCCAAATCTGTTTTTTTTTTTCTCTCCATTGGTCTCACTCAATAGAGTCTAAATCCATCTGTCCTCTCTCTGGAGGCAAAAATAAAGAATATCTCTCCTCTCCCAAGCTCTCCAGTCAACTCCCCTCTTCATGTAAGTACCCAGTGTGGGATCCCGGTTTTCTCCACCAATGAGGAGAGTCTCATGCAAACACGTCAGGTCTGAATCTGGCTAATACTACTTCACTACTTTTTTTTTTATCAGTCTCCTTTGCTAGTTTATCATATATTCTGAAACAGTAGGTGTCCTGTCCCAGACACCCCTTCTTTTTTTCTGAGGTCACGTGGTGACCCCATCAGCTCTCAAGATGTTCAGTTACTGATGACTCTGATTTCTCTCTCCAATTTGTCTCTTTTCCAAGCTGCACTCTCTAAGTCTCAGAGACATCTCAAGCTCATGTCCCAAATACCACTCATCTTTCCCTCAGACTCCCTTCCTCTCTCTCTCTCTCTCTCTCTCTCTCTCTCTCTCTCTCTCTCTGGCAATTGGGGTTAAGTGACTTGCCCAGGGTCACACAGCTAGGAAGTATTAAGTGTCTGAGGCCAGATTTGAACTCAGGTCTTCCTGACTTCAGGGCTGGTGCTCTAGTCACTGCACCATCTAGCTGCCCCCTCTCATTTCTCTAAAACCAACATCTAGTGGCTCTCTCTTGCCTTCAGGATCAGATAGAAGTCTCTTTGTTGACCTTTGAAAGCCCTTTAGGAGCCGGCCTCGACCTTTCCTCCTGGTATAGTAGTACTCCTCTCTCCTGTATGAGATCTAGCCAGACTGCCCTCTCTGTTTCTCCCCTACCATCTCCTACCTCCGTGCTTTCCCCTGAAATCCAGCCCATCTTTATCTCCAGGTAGTAGAGTTCCCTTCTTCCTTTCCTGATCTTACTCGCGTTCTCCCTCGCTAACTACTCTGTAGTATATACTTGAGCGTATATTTGCATTTATTATCTTTCTATTTATGCGCTAGCTTATATCTGGGCTTTTTTTCTCTCTCCTATTTGAGCGTGAGCTCCTCGAGATCAACGATTGTTTCCTTCATTGTCTCTGTCTCCCCAGTGCCTAGCACATGGCTTGACACCTAGCTGATAATAAAGAAATGGCTGATTGATTGCTTCTTCTCATTTTAGAGATCTGGGCAGACTGAGGACCCAAGAGAGCCAGTGGTTAGAGCCGAGTTCTGGGAGCCAAAACCAGGCAGCAGCCCGGAGCTGAGCCTGCCCCCCTCCTCGATGTGTGTGTGGGGGGCACCAGACCATACTACCTTGGGGTGGAAAGCAGTGGATTCTGTGTTCAAACTGTACTCGAGCTTTTCCACGTCCTACATTTGGCCTGCGGGAGGAGGACGGAGTGAATTCGCTGAAATAGAAGGTTTTCAACCAAAAGTAACAAACCCCAACTCCCCAGAGACACATCGAAATCCTCAACTGCTTTCCATCTGAACTTCTGAACTCTCGCAGAGGTGGGGGAGCCTCGGCGGGAGGGAGGGGACGCCCGGCCTCCGAAGTCGAGTTTCTTATTGCATCTCGAGAGGTGCCCCGTCAGCCCAAATAGCTCGGTGGGTCGGGTGCCACGGCCGGCCTGGCCACGTGAGGAGAGGGCCCATCTGCCCGCCACCCCCCTTAACCACCTGCGGTTGCATCTCATGCCTTACCGCTGAGTCATCCCGAGGTTCCTTCAGCCCCGACATCATCTCAGAAAGAAACCCCCCAATTTCACAGCTCCCACTTGGCCTGGTCGCAGGCTGCCGGCTAGCAGGGACACCCGGTCTGGGCTTCCCTGAGGCTGGCTTCCGAGGAACTCGGAGGAGAGGAAGATGGGCACGCAAAAGCTTTTTACCATCTGGAACCACAGCCTTCGTGTTGCCAGGCTCCAAGATTCTGTTCCAGAAAGACTACCACCAGTTAGTTGCTTAATAAACGGGCCCCAGCTAGCTCCTCGGTGCCTGAGTTCCTCTCTGAGTCTCAGTCTCTTTATCTGAAGAAGGGGCTACTGATATTTATACTACGGGGCGGTACGCTGGCAAGCATGCAGGTCTGGAATCAGGAAGGCTGGGCTTCCCAGTTCTTTGCTTTGCCGTGCAAAGACTTTGAACAAATCGCTTCCTCTCTGGAACCTAACTGTCCTTTATTATCAAATGAGGGCTTGTGGAGGATTTTAGAACTGGGAGATCTAGTCTAACCCCATCCCCTTTTTACAGGGAAGGAAACTGAGGCCCAGAGAATAAAAATGTCTAACTTAAAGTCACAAATAGGATCATGGATCTAAAGAGGCCTCAGATGCCATCTGGTCCACCTCCCCTCCCCTCTCATTTTGCAGAGGAAGAAACTGAGGCCCAGGGAAGGGAAAGAACTAGCCCAAAGTGCCAGAGATGGGATTCGAACCCAGGTTTTGCTCAGGTACTCTAGGCACTCCACTGCATTGCCCTCAGGGAGCAGGAGAAAAGGGGCATACAACTTATCGATAAGGAAAATATGGAAGAATATGGGCTCATCGAGGGAGAGAGGCTCTCCACAATGAATGAGTCGTGCACCCATAGACAATCCCCTTTGGGACTCTCACTGTAAGTCCTGCTTTTTGGAACAGCTGGCCTAGATGAGGACCCCGGCCAAGGGACGGCAGAGCCGAGTGCAGATAATGGAACCAAACTTTGTCCTCACTCAGATCAATCAGATCTGGGGCAAATCCTTTCGATAGTACAAACTGGAAACGCACGGTCCTCTGGGAAAACACAGACTGGCTCACATAGTCCTGTCATGCTGATAAGACTGAGCAGGAACTGAGAAGATAACCGGGACACCCTAATCAAACACCTTAGCTCTGGGTGCAATGACTAGAGTTTTATGTGTTGCAGCCCAAGGACTTGGATTCAAATCCCACCTTTGCCACTTGTGTACCTGAGATAAATTATTTCTCCTCCCTGGGCCTCAGTTTCCCCTTCTGAAAAACGCAGCGTTCCACTAGATGTTCTCTGAAGTCCCTTCCAGCTCTCAATCTACAATTTTAAGATCCTACAGGTGACTTTGGACAAGTCATTCTGAGTTTGTTTTTTTCCTCTGCAAAACGAGCTAGATGGTTCTGAAAGTCTCTTTTAATTCTAAATCTAGACTCCTAGGGTTCTACTTCCCATTCCTGTAAAGACCCACACAGTCTGGCCCTTCCTTCTCCACACTTCCCTGTGTCTCTTAATTTTTTTTTCCCCTTTTCATTCTCTTCCTTGTTCAAACTTACTTGCTAAGCCAAGACCTTCATATTTCCAACACTGCCCAACATTGAACCCCTAGTTCAATCACTCTTTCCTGATTGGCCCTGGTCTCTCTGACTATGCCCATCTCTGCCCTGACTCCATCTTCCCTCTTTAGACTAGAAGCCTCCCCCCAAAAATATAGAATTTAACCCTCTAACCCCCCCAGATCTGCAGGAGACCTCATCATCAAAGAAAGTGGGGGGCAATAAGAGCCCTCGACATGAAATCAGAAGCCCAGCTCTCCGTTTCCTAGCTGTGACCGTGGACATCCCAGCTCACTTCTCCAAGATTCAGTTTTCTCATGGGCAAAATGAGAATAATAATCCTGGCAGTGCCCATTTTATAGGATTGTATGATCACTGAGTAAGTCTTTATGAAGTCCCTATGTGCCACAGACCCAGTGGTGGGTGCTGAGAATACAAGTAGGAAGAATGAAACAAGGCCTGCCCTCAGAGAGCTTACATTCTAAGGAGGAAAGACAATAGGAAGAACACTGAGAAAGACACCCATCCTAAATAAAAAAACTACAAAGGACACAGGAAGGGAGGGCACTAGCAGTAGGGCCTATCAGGAAAGGCTTCATGTGGGGAGGAGATGGCAACTGAAAGTCTTGTTACCAATTAGAGACGGCAGCTAGGTGGTGCTGCAGTGGATAGAGTGCCAGATTAGAGTCGGGAAGTCCTGAGATCAAATCGGACCGCAGAGACTTGTGTCTGTGTAACCCCGAGCAAGTCACTTTTGTCCCGTTTACCTCAATTTCCTCATCTGTAAAATGAGCTGGAGAAGTAAATGGCAAACCACTCCAGTATCTTTGCCAAGAAAATCCCCTATGGGATCACAGCTGAAAACTCACTGAACGGAACTAAAGAAATGTAACCCTAAACCTTCTTTGCCACTTACCCCACAAGATTCATTGGGCTTCTTCATATTAGGCCTCAGTTTCCCTCTGGGTAAAACAGGCAGAATAATACAACTACTCAGTACCCACCAGGACTATCATGGGCCCCAGACTTTGTAACCTATAGCCAGTTCTAGAAAAGAGCAACTCTTCCTTTTATCGACTTGACTGAGTTTCAGACAAGTGTGTGAGACATTTCCAAACTCAGAACAAAATGGAGGCCGTTTGCTGAGAGCTCCCCCTTCTTCCCTTCCCACCCATGGGTCAGACATCTTCCCCCACTATGTGCTTCTTTGCCTCTGTCTCTCAGGAAGAAGTGGCCTTTCACCTCATCAGAGCAAACCCACTCACGTTCATTCTCCATCCCATCCCTTTCTGGCTCCCGCAGCAGATCGGCCCCTCTATCAGCCTCTCCCTATCTGCTGGCTTCTTCCCTGCTGCTTACAAACACACCCATGTCTCCTCCAACCTTTAAAAAAACAAACAACCCCCCCTCCCTACTTGATCCAACCATCCCCCAGCTGTCATCCTATCCCTCGACTCCCGCTCTGAACTAGCGAGAAAGCCGTCGCCAATCGATGTCCCCACTTCTCCTCTTACTCTTCTCAGCTCTCAGCAGTCTGACTTCTGACCTCATCATTCAACTGAAGCCGCCCTTCCCAAAGTTCCCAATGTTTCCTTCATTGCCAAATCGAATGACCTCTTCTTAATCCCCTCTGCAACTTTTAACACTGTCCAGCACCCTCTTTTTCTCGGGGTTTTCATGATCTCCTTGTCTCTTGGCTCTCCTCCTACCCATCTGACCACTCCTTGGTCTCCTCTGTGCTTATCTAGGTGACACCCCGTAACTCTAGGTACCCCCGAGGTTCCATCCGGGGCCCTCTTCTTCCTCCATTCCCTCCTGTTTGGTGATTTCATCAGCTCCTGTGGATTCATTAGAATCTCTCTGCTGATAATTCCCACATCTGCTTCTCCAGCCTTAATATCCCTCCCGAGCCTCAGGCTGCAGTTACCTAGTACCTTCTGGAGATTTCCAACTGGATGTCCCAGGGACTTCTCGGGATCAATATGTCCAAAACATCCCCGGCCCTTTCCAAACGTCTATATTACTGTCCGGGGCACTCTGATCTCCTTTCACCCCCACGCCACGGAGCCGTTGGGGAATCAAGTCTTCTTGTGGTTTTCCTTTTCCCCATAGCTCTCCCTCAAGCTGCTATCCCTATATCCCAGGGGTTCATGACCCCATATGGGGTCTCCTATCTGAATGTGAAGTTGGGATTTAGTATCAGTCCGGGTCTGATTTGTATACCTATTTTCTATAGCTATATAGCAGGGTCACGGAAAAAGTTCTTGGGGAAGAAGGGGGCGAGAGTGGAAAAAGTTGAAAAAGCCCTGACCTCCATGATCCTGATTCCCAACGGCTCTCATGGTGATCCGTCTGGAAGCTTCCTTCAGGATTCAGATCAAATTGCACCTCCTGCAGGAGGCCCTTCCCCAGGCCTCTTCCTCCCCCCTTCTCCTCTGGGATTACCTTCCATGGATTTTGTGCCTGCCGTCTAGGTACATGGCTCTTTGCACGACGTCGCCCTCGGTAGAATGTTCTGAGGGTCCGAGAAGACACCGCCAGGAAAGTCCAGGATCTATTGATTCATAAAGCTAGACAGGACTTTGGACCGTCAAGTCTTCTAAGAGAATGAAGGGATGCCCCCTAAGGGCAGGGATGGTTCATTTTTTGCCTTTGGAGCTCCTGCATCCAGCACATAGTAGGCACTTAATGTTTGTTGAATGTCAGAGCTGGAAGAGATCTGAGGATATTGAATATAGACTAGGAAATGTGACTTTTCCCTCAGTATCCAGTCCAATGCCATTTCACAGAGGAGGAAACTGAGGCCCAGGGAAGGAGAAGGAATTTTTTTCAAGGTCAGTTCAGTGAATTCTTGCTCGAATGGACATAGATACTTGTCCAAGTTGTAAGTAGAAACACACTCACATTTCATTCAATGTGACTCTTATCTAAGTCACCACAGAAATCGTCCATAAATCATTCATGCTCTGCACAGGAGGACTTTTCACCTTTCACGGACACCAGGGCACTCTGGGACCCATCCATGTGTTACTTGACTCTCTGGTTTGGCTGTGGCCTAGGGCAGATAGATGATTCATCTGAATCCTGGATTCAGGGAGATCTGAGTTTGAATGGGACTTTAAATATGTATTAGCTATGTGACTTGCACCAATTTGTAAAACTCTTCCTGCCTCAGTTTCCTCATCTGTAAAATGAGGATCATCATCATAATAAAAGCATCTACCTCACGGGGTTGTTGTGAGGATAAAATAAATTAATATTTATAGAGCACTTTTTAAATCTTAAAATACTAGGTATCATTGAGTCGAACCCCCTCATTTTACAGAAGAAGAAACTGAGGCACCCGGCTATTAAATGGCTTGCCTGAGGTCACACAGTCAATACGAATCAGAGACAGAAGTTGAACGCAGGTCTTCACTTACTAGCTGTGTGACCCCAGGCGGGGCACTTAACCGCTGTCTGCCTCGGTCGCCCCAACTGTAAAATGCGGGTAATAATAGCACCGATCTCACATTGAAAACTGAAGTTCATATAGAAACACTAATTCTAATGCTGGTGATGATGACGTCCAGCCTACCTCCCGTTCCGGGATGATATTTTTATACCACTTCTTCCATATAAATTAACATTATTCATACACCGATCCTACCATGTCTCTCCATCGCTCTTTGGTACAATTCAAGTCCCTGGGTTCAAATCCCAGCTCAGCTACTGGGACGACTCCATAGGTCTCAGTTTCCTCCACAGAAAAACTAGAGGGTTGAACCAGCTGGTCTAGATCACATGAGCAGTTCTGTAGTCACATGACCTTGGGCTTCAGCTCAGGCTTCCTAAGCTGGAGAAAGCGGGCATTGGACTGGATGGTCTCCCAGACCCCTTCCGCCTCTGGACCGATGAGACTGATTTGCAGCCGTTATGCCCCTGACGGAATACTGAGGTTCTGAAGTTAGAGTTTTATTTCCAGGAGCAGCTTGGGATCATGGGAAGCACTGCAGGATCCCCATGTGTAATCTAACCCTCTCTTCCTCCCCCATTTAATTTAGGATGCCATTTATAACGAGCACTCCTAGCCCCAATGCCCACTTTCTTCTCTCTCCATTGTCTCCGAGAACGATCTACATGGGCAGTGCCGGTATCCTTGAGGAAAAGATGAGAGGAGAACGAGAAGATCTTTATTAAGGGCTTTTCTAGGGGACCGTACGGATCCAGAGTCGCACAACCAAGTGAGACAAAGACACAGATTGCTGCTCATTTTGTTACTTAGGAAAGCAAAGGGCGGTCTTGGAGGCCCTCCTCCCACCAGGAGTTTCTAAAGGTGGTCTTAAATCCATCCACAAATCCTTCGAGAGATGAAACGAGAGAGAACGTTCCTGGGCTCTCGGTACCCATATGAAGCCCGTCAGTGGGAGAGCTGGGACTAGAACCCAGACTTCTGGACTCTCAGTCCAGTGTTCGCTCCCCTACACCATGCGGTCTCGGCAGCTGTTACTGTTTTCGTAAAGGCTGAGCCGGCTTGGGAGGGGGGGAAATTTCCCCCAACAACTGGGTGCACCGAAGGGTCACCATTTCCTGTTTTCTCTCTTTTCTTCTCTTTTTATTGTGAAGGCAGTGGGTCTGAGCCCAGAGCCTGGAAGCCACCTGCTCCGTCTGCCAGCATCCCTACCTGATGGCCACCTTAGGGCGTAAACTCTGCACCCCAAGCCATCGGGGCCAAAGCCAAGTGTGGCCATTGCACCCAATGGCCATCCGATGTGCAAAAGGGTCAGGGACCAAGAGAAAGGTGCAAGCTTTTCCCACCTAGGTCTGAGAAACGGACACAGGGTTCTACTTCCTACAAGTGCTGGCCTTCAGAGTCCTATCACCAACACTTGGTACTTTGACATTTTAGACACATTTAATTATGGACTTTCGGAACCGGCAGATCCCTTAGAACATGGAATATAAGAGTTGGGAAGGACCTGAGACCCCAGAATCTCAGAGCCTTTGAGTAGAGAATGTGAAAGGGGAGGAGGGACCTTAGAACTCAGAATACAGAACCTCCTGGGACCTTCGACCAACTCCTTCCTTTTATGAGTCAGGAAATGGAGACCCGGAGAAGAGAAAAGGCTTGTATGGAACACAGCAGGGATAAGGACCCGGGTCTCCTGACTCCCAGTCATAAGACCCATGAATCAGCAAATGTCGGAGCCTAGAGATCTCTTGTTTTTTCCAGTATGCCCAGCTGACCCTTGGCATTTGCCCTTTCCTCAAGCAGACCGCCCTCTGAGTAATAGCATCTCAACCAACTGAGTCACCAACCTTCTGTAGGGTTTAGCCAAAGTAGGTACCCTAAGTCTTACACAGTTTTCGATCGAGCTGGAGAGGCCTCCTATGGCATTCTAGAAAGAGCCCTCGCTCCGGTGGCAAACCCAGGAAATCGCCACCCAGCCAGCACTTTAGCCCGGGAGGTCCCTTTGCCCCTGATGCCCGAGTCTTGGGATCTTCCAGCAAGCTCCTTCCTTTTCGCATGCTCAGTTTCTTCCTCGGGAAAACTCAGTTCAATAAAAGTATTTGACTCAGTGCTTTCTTCCTGTCAAGTCTCTGTTCGATGCCAGGGAAACAACCACGAAAACAAACCAGGTTTGGCCTCCGGGGAACTTCCGTTCTACCCGCCGAAGGCAACATTACCCAGCTCAAAAAGGACAGACTGCGAACACAAGCTAACCTGAAGCAATTGACAGAGGGAGAGCATTGCCAGCTGAGGGGCTCCGGGAAGGTTTGGGCTAGGCCGTGGCCCCCAAACTGTACCCTGCCTGAGCCAAGGGCTCCCGAGAGGCCGAGGGAAGCAGGGATCGCATCTCAACCAGACAAAAGCAAGGAGTGGGACACCTTAGGCGGGAGCAGCTGGCGGGCCAGTTCAACTAGAACAGAGAACCCATGAAATACAAGCCAAGGGTGAGCATGAGCCGGACTGGGGAGGGCTGAGTATTTGTATTTTATCCTCGAAACAATAGGGACCCGTTTAAGATTTGAAAATAGAGGTGGGGGTCAAGCCAAGATTAGATCTCTGTTTGAGGGCTATCGCTTTGACAGGAGGAGGAGTGGGTAGGGGAGAGAATGGCAGCAGCAATGGGACCAATTAAGAGGCTATTGCAGAGGTCCAGGTGAGAGGGGATGAGGGTCAGAAATAGGATGATGGGAGGGTCAGAAATAGGATGATGGGAGGGTCAGAAGTAGGATGATGGGAGGGTCAGAAGTAGGGGGTCAGCCAAGAGAAATGTTGGAGAGGTAGAATCAACAAGGTTCGGCAACTGAATCGGGAAAGTGGGGAGAAATCTCAGGGGCAAATAGGTGGAGACCGGTATCAGACATGCTGAGTTATATATTGAGAATCCCGGAGAGGTCCAGCTGGCGGTTGGTCACATGGAGTCGAAGAACAACATGTAAGAGGAAGAACTTCTGAAGGTCAGGAGAGAGACTGGGGATGGAGCAGTGTATCTATCTGACAGTCGTCTGGCTAGAGACGGTAATTAAACCCATGCAGGCTGGTGAGGTCACTCAGAGAGAAAGTGGAGAGAAAGGAGAGGAGGGTCCAGGAAAAACAAAACAAAACTCGGGCAACTTTTACATTCATCGAGCACATTATGAATCTTGACTCATCAGAGGGAACTGAATCAGCCAGAAAGGGGGAGAACCCCAAGATAGAAGAGCCACAGAAACCCAGAGAAGAGAAAGGGAGAGAAAAAACAGTGGTCAGCAAGGCCGGACGATTCGGAGAAACGGAGAAGAGCAATTGAGAAAAGGCCCTTGGAGCTGGTGAGTGAGAGATCATTGAGAACCTTGGGAAGAGCTGTTTCAGCTGTGTGATGGACCTGCAAAGTCAGACCGCTGAGGCTTCTGGGGAAAAAGGGAGGAAGTGGGAGCAGAGAACACAGGCAGCAAGTGGGAGCGGAAAACACGGGCTGCAAGTGGGAGCAGAGAACACAGGCAGCTTTTTCAAGGGATTTGACTGGAAATGGAAGGACAGATATAGGATGAGAGCCAGCAGGGAGGGTTGGATCAAGAGAGGCGTATTAAAGATGGAGACAGGGCAAAAGAGAAAGGGCTAAGGGAAAGGGAGAGACAAGATTAGAGAGAATGCAAGTTATGGCAGAAAGGATCCATCTACCAGAGAAGAAAGACGAGATGGGATCAAAGTATGGAGAGATGGGAGAGATGGGATAAAAAGTACATATGGAGGGGCTGCCCTTGACAAGAAGGGCCATCTCTTCATCAGAGACTGAAGTAAAAAAGAAAATAATATGGGGGGTGATGTCAAGGGATTGTGGGATGAAGAGGAGGGGAGAATCTGGAGATCTTTGAGAAGGGTCTCGATTTTCTCTATAAAGTCTTCATCTGAGAGGATGGGGAGCAGAGGATGGCGTAAGAGATCAGGTGAGAAGAAAAGAGGAGCTTGGAACTGCCATTGTGTTAAATGGGAGCAAATGAATTGCCTTGCTGCAGGAAGGGCCCAGTTGAGATTAGATAATTGCATGAATTTCCATGGTTCCATTTAGTAGCAGGAAAGTAGGAGGTGAATGGTGGAGGGAATGATCAGATGTTGGGGCCGGGCAAAGTGTGAACGGCAATAGGTCAAGGGAGCAAGAGATTCAGGAACAGGATAGCAAAAGTCCCACCTGCTGCAGTAGGCCTTTTTCAGTCTGTGCCCTTCCCACAATGCCTTCCTCCTGACATTACCTTCCATTTACCATCTACTCCACATATCCATTGTATATCCATCATTTTTTTTTTTGCACATTATCTCCCCTGATAGAACGTCAACTCTTTGAAAGCAGTTGTCTTTCTTTACGTTCCCTGCACTTAGCCCAGTGTCTAGGCACACAGTCCATACTCCTAAATACAGGTTTATTATGGAATTGAACTAGTTCACTAAGAGAGGGAAGGGAAGGGAATGCCGCCAGAGTGTGGGGTAGAGGCCTGAGAAAGGACTAAGGAACAGAAGGATAGAAGTGAGGAAAGATGAAGAAAAGGTTTAGGAGGAGCAAGAAGAGCTGATCCAAAACAGGATTTTAAGAGTGCAAGTGGATGAAGACAAGACCAAGACGATGATCACTGCTGTGCGGAGCTGAGAGATTGGCAGGGAGGGTCCGGGGAGTTGAAGAAAGGGATGGAATCATCAACACTGTCCTAACATCATTACACACTACTGTCAGCACACTCAAATCATTATCACCATCACTGTCATGTCAGTATCACTGTCACATCACCTCACCATCCCTGTCATATCAATGTCACCATCCCTGTCCCGCCACCTCCGCCTACTCTGTCACATCAACGCCACCATCCCTGTCCTGCCACCTCCGCCTCCTCTGTCACATCAATGCCACCATCCCTGTCCCCCAAATAATGTCATATATGTTGGACTCATCTAGGATAAGGCATGGAGAAGGAGCCTGTATGCCAGGCTCTGAGCGGGCATCTGGGCAAGGTGAGAAATTTGGATAGAGATGTGACTGCCAGGGAGTTCGTGCGTGAAGATGGCACCGAAAGTAGCGTTGTGGTAGGTGTGGTGCCATGGCTGGGAGGATGGGGATGGTGAGGTGACTATGAGGAAGATGCATTGGGACAGTGGTGGCAGTGTTGGGGTTACAGCGATGATGAGGGGGTTTATATGAAAGAGGAAGGCTCATCTAGGTGGTCACGTAACAGTGAAGGCTGGTGATGGAAAGTGATGATCAACCAATAAACTGACAAACTTTGATTAAGTGCCTAGTATGGAGCTGCGGAAGACGGGGGATGCAAATACAAAATTGAGAGGTCCCAACCTCAAGGGGTTTACGTTCAAACGGGGAGACAACGTGCACATACATAAATAAATACGGAATATCGGTACCCTGGCACTGATACAGGAAAAGTTATCTGGGGGTGCTGTTAGAGCTGAGTTTGGAAGGAAACCAAGGATTCGAAGAGGCAGAGGAAACGGACTTGTAGACACGGGGAATATTGAGCATAAAGATGGAGATGGAGTGTGGAGTGAAGAGCAGCAAGCGGATTAGGATGGCTGGACCATAGATTTCATGGAGAGGAGGGCTGTGTGGCCATTGTTTGTCCCTCCTTTTAGACGAGTGTCATCTGGGCTGATGTTCTCACCTGCCCACGTATCGGATTTAAGCGAGGCAGGGCTGCACAAAGTCATCGGCTTCACTCTCTCTCCCTGACCCATTCATGTCCGGTGGCAAGACAGAAGTCAAGAGGCCTGGGGCTGGCCCAAGGTGCAGAGGACGATCAGACATGGAAAACCGTGTCTGACCAAGCTCTAAGCACTCTGCGGTGCCCGCTTCGGCCGTCATCTTTAGGACCATTGGAACAGAGTGTCACCGTCTGCTTTCACACCCTTGGAATCGACATCCTCCGGCTCACCGATGGCCCGTTGGCCACCGTCCGCCAAGATGGTTTGCCCGGGGTTTGGCCATTGTGCGGGTTACAGCTTCTCGGAGCTGTCGGTGAAAGCTGGGCAGCAGGCAGACACCAAAGGTGGAGGAGTAACCCCGAAAAGGACTCGGCGACCCTCACACCGGAAGGGCCAGTCCTCCTTGAACACCCCATACCCCTGAAGGAGGATGTGAAAAGGATTCTAGAGGGAGAAAGGGGCCGGACCACAAAGAACTTAGGTGCAAAGGGACTTTGGACTTCAACCCAGGGGCATAAGGAATGCCTCGGCGCTCCTGAGGAGGGCTCAGAATGGCATGGCTATACTCTGACCTTAGGAAGATCACTTGGGCCTTGCATGGAAGGTGGTTGGAGGACAGAGACTTGAGGCAGGGAGGCCAGTTAAGGGACTTTTGCAAGAGTCCAGGTAAGAGGTGTTGAAGGCCTGGAAAAGGGTTGGGGCATCCAGGAGGGTATACTCATGAAGCACTTGGTTATTTGGGGAGAAAGAGAGAGACACACAGAGACAGAGAGATAGAGACAGAGACACAGAGAGAGACAGAAACAAAGACAGAGACAGAGAGAGAGAGGCTGGAAATATGTGCTGTCTTTTCCCTGTCTCTTTTTATACTTATATCCCAGGGCTTAGCAATCTGTCATACAGTAAGCATTTAATAAATGCTTTCTCCTTCCCCTCTTTAAAATTAAAGAGGCTACATGGCTTCAAGTTTTCTTCTAGTTCTAGATCTAGAACCCTAGTGACCTTGGACAAGTCATTCCCCCTCCCTGAGCCTTAGTTTCTTACTTTATTAAACGAGGGGGTTGGGCTAGAACCCACGCTGCTGAACATAGCTGGCCAAAGCCATGAAACCATGCTGATTGGGGCAGCTAGGTGGCGCAGTGGTTAGAGCACCAGCCCTGAAGTCAGGAGGACCTGAGTTCAAATCTGGTCTCAGACACTTCCTAGCTGTGTGACCCTGGGCAAGTCACCTAACCCCAATTGCCTCAGCAAAAAGCAAAAAAAAAAAAAAAAGAAAAGAAAAGAAAAAGAAAAGAAAAGAAACCATGCTGATTGAGCCTATTACAAATTTGTGGTCCACAATCGTAGCCGGGCTCTCACTGCAGCAAGGTAATCCTTTCACAGCTCCCTCATCAATTTACTCCCCCCTCGATACAGCACGTTTCCCAGACCTCTTCATCCCTTCTCCAAACTCCCATGACTCCTTTTCCTCTCACCCTCTCAGCTGAGAACTCTGCCTCATTTTTCACCAAAAAAAATTGAGGCCATTCACGAAGAGCTCCCCCTTCTTTGGTCCTCCTTAATTCACACCACTCGATGCTTCCCCCACTGTCTCCTCCTCCATCCTCGGCTCACCCCAAAAGGTGACCCTTCTTGCCAAGCAAAGCCCTCTCCATTCACAAGTGCCTCATTTGGAGCTGTGTCCTTCAGCAGTTTCGCCGCGCTCTCTCCCTTAGTCTTTCCTGCCCGTTGGCTACTTCTCTCCAGCCGATAAGCATGGCGCGTCTCTGCCCCCTCCTCAAAGCCCCCTCCTTCTAGCTGTTCACCTCCAGTCGCCACATCCCATCTTCCTTTCCTGGCCTGCCTCTTTCCTCAGCTTCTGACCCGGTTGCCAAGCTCAAAGGGCCCTCTCCAAACTCCCAAATCCACTGGCCTTCCCTCGGCTCCCAGCAGCTAGCTGGGTCTGGAACCGGGAAGACCTCACATCACATCTTGTTTGAGGCGGGTAATAGCGGGGTGGCGTGGCGGGGTCCCTTCACTTTTGTCTGCCTCAGTTTCCTAAACTCTAAGATGGGGATAATGTTAGTAGTAAGAGTGCTTTCCAGGGATGTTGTGAGGATCCGATGAGATAATATTGGTAAAGTCTTTAGCCCAGTCCCCAGCACATACTAGGTGCTTAATAAATGCTTATTTCCTTCTTTCCTTCTTGTTGACCTCTCTGCAGAACTTCTTCTCTAGATTTTGGGAAACTCTGTTGTCTCCTGGTTCTCCTTCCACCTGACCACTTACTGCCCGGTCTCCCCTTTAAGATCTTTACCCAGATCCTTCCAGCTCCTGGGTGTGCCCCCCCTCCCCCGCCCCAGCTCTCTTCCTGTCTTTACAACAGTTCACTTGGTGGATCATCTCTGGGCAAATGACCCGTAGATCTACTTAGGCAGTCCAGCCTCACATCCTGAACTGCCTCTTGGGCATCTTGATTGGCTGGCCTGTAGACACCTCAAACTCAATTTGTCCCAAACCAGAGCTCATTCTGGACCTGAAGTCGTCAAGACTCATCTTCCCCAGTTCAAATCCGGCCTCAGTCACCAGTCGTGTGACTTTGGGCAAGTCACTTCACCCTGTCTGCCTCAGTTTCCTCGTCTCGTCAACGAGCTGAAGAAGGCAACGGCCAACCACTCCAGTATCTCTGTCAAGAAAACCCCAAATGGGGTCACGGAGTCAGACTCGACTAAAATGACTGAACGGCGGCAACAACAAAATCCCAGGCTTCTCTATAAATACTGGAGAAACCACCTTCCTCCTGGCCACTCAGGATTGTCCCTTAGGTGACCTCCTCCAGGCGGCACTCTGACCCTTGACCCCTGACCCCCCATATGCAATCTCTTGTTAAGTCTTCTACCTTCATAGCATCTTTTCTATAAGTCCCCTTTTCTCCTCCAATACAGCCTCCACCCAGGTAGAGGCCCTCATCATTTCTCGCCATATTATTATTATTTGCTGAGGCAATTGTGACTTGCCTAGGGTCACACAGCTAGGAAGTGTTAAGTGTCTGAGGACAGATTTGAACTCAGGTCCTCCTGATTTCAGGGCTGGTGCTCTATCCACTGTGACACCTAGCTGCCCATTTCTGGCTATATTATTGCAATAGCTTTCTGGGTGGTCTTCTTGACTCTATTTCCCCATTTCAGTCCACCCTCTACTGAGTGATATTTCTAAAGTGCAGGCTGACTAAGTCACCCCCAGTCTCAATTCAGTCCATTCTACTGGCTCCCCATCCCCTCCATGGTCTGGCATTCACAATCCTTCACAACCTGGTCTCCCCCCCCCCTGCTGCCTTTCTAGCTATCATACATCTCCCATTCCTCCTCTGCCTGTGATCCAGCGACGCTGCCCTCCTTGCTATTCGTCAAACAATACTCCTTATCTCTCAGCTCTGACCATTTTCTCCAGCTGTTCTCCACACCTGGGATGCTCTCCCTCCACACCTCCTCCCCCTGGCTTCCTTCAAGTCCCAGTTAACCCCCCCCCCCCTTCTACAGGAAGCCTTTCCTTATTCCCCTTGACTTTAATTAACTGTTGATTATCTCCAATTATATTGTCTCTCCCATCAGACTGTGAGCTCTTTGACAGCAGGGACTGTTTTTTTTTTTTTAACCTTTGTATGTATTCCCAGCTCTTAGCACAGCGCCTGGCAAGGAGTAAGGGGAAACAAGCATTTATTAAACACCTACTAGGTGCCAGGCGCCATCCTAAACACTTTACAAATATCTCATTTGAATCTCACAATATCCTTGAAAGAGAGGTGCTTTTGTTATCCCCATTTAACAGTTGAGGAAACTGAGGAAGACAATGGCTAAGTGATTCAGCTAGGATCCCACAGCTAGTAAGCGGGTGAGTTTGAACTCAGATCTTCCTAACTCCGGGCCACTGAAGGCTTGTTGTCCCGACTTGACTTGATGAACATAAATTCCCCGAGTCGGGGCTGGAAATCGCTTCACAAGTCACCTAGGCCCTCCTTTTCTAGAGGAGGAAACAGGCTCCAGGAGGGGAAGTGGCTTATAAGGACACATGTGGACCGTGTCCGAGCTGGGAATCAAACCCTGCTTAGGGGGCACCGAATGCCCTCCTTGCGGCTCCAAGCTGGGGCACACACATACGTTCCGGCTGAAAGACGTTTCTCAGTTCTCCCAGTTCTCTGAGGAAGCCGCCTTGCTCCCCACCCAGTGAGCCCCGAAGAGCTTGAATTGGCCATTTCTTCCTTTTCCCTGACCCCACCCCCTCTGCCTCCAGTGGGGAGGGGGCAATGTGGAGAAATTGGATCCTTTTCCAATGATCTTTTCTGAGCACAGGGGGAGGGAGAGGACCTGGAACTTGCTGATGGACGGGACCTGGTGCTGAGGCCCCTTGCTGCAGTCTGCCTGGAGCCAACAGGGGTGGGGAGAGTGAGCTCTTGTTACAGGGGAGCTCTTGCCCCCCCCTTCCACAAGGCAGTTCAGCCACTTTTCCTGAGCCTGGAGAGAAGCCCTGAAAGGCTCCTGGCAACAGACAGGGGCCTTGCGCAGGGGCAGAGCCAGAGGGTGGCCTGGGCAGCCCACGGCCAGAGGCAAACGGGGGAAGGGAGGCCGGAGCTAGGGCTCACATGTTTGAACTCACCGGGGAAGGGCACAGAGCTGCCCATCATTAAGTGCTGGGCAGAGTGGAAGGAGCTGGGGACTTGGATTCTAGGGCTCTAGCCAGAGAGCTGGCAGGGATTTTAGGAGCCCTCTAAATCCCACCCCTTCATTTTACAGAAGAAGAAACTGAGGCACAGAAAAGCAAAGGGCTTTGCCCAAAGTCACCCATAAAATCCTAGATCTAGAGCAGGGAGGGCCCTCAGAGGCTGTTGTAGTCATTCCCCATTTGGCATAGGAAGAAACTGAGGGAGTTTGAAATGACTTGTCCAGGGTCTCATAACTGTGTCAGAAGAGCTGGATTCACATCCTGTCTTTGCTACTTACTATCCCTGAGACCTTGGGGAAGTCTCTTCCCATCTCTACTTCCATGTGTCTCATTTGGGGAATGAGCTGAGGAGTTAGATTCAAAGTTTCCTCATGCCACTTAAAAGCAGCTAGGTGGCGCTGCAGCGGATAGAGAGCCAAGTCTGGAGTCTTCCTGAGTTCAAATCTAACCTCAGAAACTTACTGGCTGTGTGACCCTGAGCAAGTCATTTCACCTTGCTTACCTCAGTTTTCCCATCTGTAAAATAAGCTGGAGAAGGAAAGGTCAAACTACCCTGGCACCTTGGCCAAGAAAACCCCAAATGGGGGTTAAGATACGACTGCAACAATTGAACGGCAAAAACGCACCTAAAGCTTCTCATTTGATTTTATGATCTGCTCACATCCTACACATCCTTCAAGGCTAAACTCAAAGGTCACTTCTACAAAATCACAGAATCTGAGAGCTGGAAGGGACCTCTGAGGCCATATGGTGGGTGCTGTGCTGGATTTTCCCAGCAAGCTCTCCTCCAGCCTTCCCCTGAAGATGTCTAGTAAGGGGGGAAACCCACTCCCACTAAGCAGTCCATTTGATTTTTGTATGTGTCCATTGACAATGAAATTTATCTTCACATCGAGTTGAAATTCGTCTCCCTGCAGCTTCTCCGGATGCTCTGCCCTCTGAGGTCAAGAAGAACAAATTTAATCCTTTTTTCCGGGAGACAATGATTCAGACTTAAAAAGGACCCTCATGTGCCCTTTATGTCTTTTCATTCTAGGATACCCATCAACCCCTTTCTTCACCTAATTCTCACAACGTAGCAGCTTGAGGCTCTTCATTATCTTGCCCACTCATGTCGGGATGACCTCCAGCTTATAGCTGGAAACGTAGTCTCCATGCAAAGGCCTGACTTGAGATGTTATTTGTATAGAGAGTTCCTAGATGAGGAAACTCTCTACCACAGTAGATCTCGACCTTAATATCTATTAATAATAATTGGGCTGGGGGCAGCTAGGTGGCACTGCAGTGGATAGAGCACCAGCCCTGAAGTCAGGAGGACCTGAGTTCAAATTTGGCTTCAGACACTTAACCCTTCCTAGCTGTATGACCCCTGGGCAAGTCACTTAACCCCAATTGCCTCAAAAAAAAATAATTGGGCTGATTTTAAGCCTAGGGGTAATATAATGACAGCCTAATAATGACTTTCCTTTTCTCAAGTTTTGGGAGTTTATTTTTTAGAAAAAAAAAAAAAAAGGTCATGACTTAAGTCACAATAGCTCTGAGCCCCCAGTTGGGAAAATTCCCTTATTTGGGGGGCAGAGGTGAAATTCTCTGCATTAATTTACATTTATATCTACTTCTCCTTAATCCCTGGTCTCTTTGTGGTTGAGGTAAAATTAGGATGTACTGGAAAGGTTTTGATAAAGGAACTGTGGATTATATTATAGCCCCGTGACTTGGGAGAAATTGGAGCAAAAGCTCACCTTTTTCTTGGGATTTCTTGCACTCCTTGAGTAGCTGGGGCAGCTAGCTGGTGCAGGGGATAGAGGGCCAGGAGCCAGGAAGATTCATCTTCCTGAGTTCAAATCTGGCCTCAGATGCTTCCTAGGTGTGTGACCTTGGGCAAGTCACTTCTCTCAGTTTCCTCATCTGTAAAATGAGCCGGAGAAGAAATGGCAAACCGCTCCAGTATCTTTGGGTGCCGGCAGCCTGGGGGTTTCTGTTTCAGAGTTGGTGTTGCTCTTTATGATGGCCTTTCTCTTCCACAGTTCACTTTTACCTTCTTTTTCTCCCTCAACTGGCTGCTCTGGGACTTGGCTCAGCTCTGCATGTATGATCTGCTTGCTCTTTCTCCACTTTCAGCCTTCAGAATCCTCCCCCTTCTCTGTCTCTGTCTCTCTGTGTCTCTCTCCTCTCTGTCTCTGTCTCTGTGGGTCTGTCTGTCTCTTGCTCTGAGACAGATCCTTTACCTTTATACAAATCCCTCAAGGTCTGATGGAGTGTCTCACAGAATAGCGTTGCCCGAAGGTGTACGGCCTCTGTCCACGCTAGATTCGGACTCATCTATTCAGGGAAGAAATAGCTGCCCTTAATGACGATAATGTCTTTTGAGTGAAGGGGCTCATCAGCCTGATTCTCAAGTGGGCTCAGCATCATGTCTGCCGGTGGATTTCCTCTCTGTCCTGGCAGCCAGGTGGGCAATAAAACTTCCGTCCAGGCAGCCAGGCAGGCAGCCAGCCAGGTGGGCAACAAACTCCATCCAGGCAGCCAGGCGGGCAACAAACTTCCAGTCCAGGCGGCCAGGCGGGCAGCAAACTTCCAGTCCAGGCAGCCAGGCGGGCAACAAACTCCATCCAGGCGGCCAGGAAGGCAACAAACTTCCAGTCCCAGGTAGCCAGGTGGGCAACAAACTCCATCCAG
>JAJPUD010003216.1:231171-243111 GCA_023553655.1 Myrmecobius fasciatus
CAAACTTCCAGTCCAGGCGGCCAGGCGGGCAGCAAACTTCCAGTCCAGGAGGCCAGGCGGGCAGCAAACTTCCAGTCCAGGCGGCCAGCAAACTTTTTGTCAGCATTTATTATATGCCCAGAATTGAAGATGACAATTCAAATGTGTTCTGCACATAGAGTATAGCTGATCATCTTTTAATTCTAGACATCATGCTTCCCAAAGTAACTTCAGAATGAATTAGCTCTTTTGACTGCGTTTTGACATTATTGATTCTTTTTTTCCCCCTGAGGCACTTGGGGTTAAGTGACTTGCCCAGGGTCACACAGTTAGGAAGTTTTTAAGTGTCTGAGACCAGATTTGAACTCAGGTCTTCCTGACTTCAGGGTTCTTTTATTTTTATTATTTTTATTTTTATTTTTTTGCTTTTTGCTGAGGCAATTGAGGTTAAGTGACTTGCCCAGGGTCACACAGCTAGGGAATGTTAAGTGTCTGAGACCAGATTTGAACCCAGGTCCTCCTGACTTCAGGGCTGGTGCTCTATCCACTGCGCCACCTAGCTGCCCCTCAGGGTTCTTTTAGAACACCCGGAGCCCTTTTTTTTTTTTTTTTTTTTCCTTTTGAACAAACTGTTACCTAGCCACAGACTATCTTGTACTTGACCAAAGGTTATTTCAGGTGTGTCTTTGTATCCCTAGTGGCTAGCATAGAGCCTGGCACCAAAGAGGCACTTAATAAACGCTTATTGATCGAATGATTGATGGACTGAAGGTCTGATTTTTTTCATTAAGCCATATTGGATTTCTCTTGCTAGGTTTGGCCCAACATTCTAGACCTTTGGGCCCCTGCCTCTGTTATCCAGGTTGTTAACAATCCCCTTCAGCTCAGTGCAATCTGCAAATCTGATTAGCGCGGTACTGAAGGCGCTGTCAGCCATTTCACCAAAATCGGTCTTCCACTCCATCTGCCATCGATCTAGACTTGCTGGCTTTGGCCTTGCAACCAGTTATCACTTAGCTCACATCTCTCCATTCTGTCCACAAGGACAGACGTGAAATACGCACGGATAAAATCCAGGCAGTAATAATAGCCAACGTTTATACAACGCCTACTATGTGCCGGGCACCGTGATAAACGCTTTACTCTAATTATTTGACCCTCACATTGACCTTGGAAGGTAGGGGTTCTTATTATCCCCATTTTACAGAAGAGGAAAATGAAATAAACAGAGGTTAAGTGACGTACTTAATCCTGGCTAAGACTGGATTGAACCCGAGGCCCATGTGCGGCGTTCTATGGGCCGAGCCACCTAGATTAGGTAGGTTGTGGCTATAAGGTTTCCCGATCTACTCATTTTATAAAGATGTCAAAAGAAGGCAAAGAGCAAATCTGTCAGAAGAAGCCCAGAGAGTTCTCTGTGAGGGCTCTTTCCTTTTCTAGAAGCCATCTCTGAGAATCTGCTCTCGATTTTTTTTTCTTCGGGAAGCATCCCTTGTTCTCCCCGCCCTGGAAATGATGAGCCGGAGAAACCAGTGGCCAACCGCTTCAGTATCTTTGCCCAGAAAACCCCAGATGGGGCCCCAAAGAGTCAGATTGGAATCTCCTTTTCCTGATCTCAAAGCACTGCCTGCTCCTCTCACACCTGGACTATATTCGAACTGGTATCGGATTTATTTGTATATATCTTATCATCTCTATTAGATTACATGTGATCGGAAGGCCGGGTTTGTGTCACTTTCAATCCCTGTAGGTTCCCAAGGACCTAGCTCTACGGGAGGCGGATAGGAGATAGAATATTGGACTTTCCTGCAAGACGGCTGTGCCTGTGACTCGTTCTTATCAGCTGTGTGCCCTTCCAAAAGCCAATTTCCTCATCTGTAAAATGGATTACTTGTGACTATCTGACTTCCCAGGATTGTCGTGAGGATCAAAGCATCGTGCTGGCAGGTGGGGGAAGATAGAAAGATGAATAAGACCTAGTCCTCCCCTTGGCAAAGCTCACGGTGGAGGTGGGGGATGATGGATGGAGGACAATTTGCTTCTTTTCCCCCACTCCATTCTCCCATGTCCCTTCCAGAGCCAATTCTTACCCACTAGGGAATAGCCTTGGCTCAGTCAGCTTCCTGAAGGAGCCTGTGACACAGCGGTGAATCGGGAGACCTGGGAAGGGCCAGAACACAGAAGAAGCGTTTCGATGGGCCCGACTCGTTGAGCCCATCGGCCCTTAGCCACCCAGGGGAGACAGAAGGTGTCTTTACACTTCTCCACAGCCCCCCGAGATAATCCTGAAAACCCGCAGCCCTTTGAGCAGGGGCACTTGGGAAAAGGAGTCCGGGCCAGTGGGAAGTCGGGAAACATGGGGCCTGGGGAATTGTTGATGCATCTCAGTGGGGAGAGGCTTTCCAGACAAATGCAACAAATGTAAACTGCATGCAAATGATGACTGGCTCAGGCAATCAACAGTGAAGTTATTTCAGGGGACAAAGGGCTCTAATGAGACTTCACCTTATCAAGGTGGAGGAAATCTTCAGTAGGAATAATCCTCTTCCCCCCCCCCTGCCCCCAGCTCGATTTCAGACTCTACACTTTACCACTGTCACAGCTGCTTTCTCATCTGGGAACATCCCTCTGAGAGGGATGCTCTCCTGGATCTCCATTTTGGACAGAGGCCAGTTGCTTTTGCTTCTGGTCACTCCAAGGCCCCTGCACTGGTACCTTCCTCCTCTCCTCCTCCCCTTTCTAGCTCATTTTTTTTGGGGGGGAGGTCTTCCCCCATTAGAATGTAAGTTCTTTAAGGGCAGTAAGTCTCTGCTTGTCAGGGTATCTCCAGAGCTTTAGCCTGGAGCCTGGCCCATAGCAAGTGCTTAATAAACTTAATATAAGTTTATTATACATCTATGATAACATTTTGTTATTAAATTTATCTTTAATTTATATTAATATACATTATATGTTAATATATTAATATATATTTATTTCTAAATAAATATATTAATAAAAATAAAATTCTATGTCAAAACATATCATGATAAATAATAAATTATTAAAAACAATATAATAATAATACTACAAATACCTACATTAAAAAAAAAAGTTGGTCAGTGGCAACTGCCTGAACGTAAAGACTCACAAGCACGCGTGCATGTAAACACTCAGACTGTGTGTTTTGTGGGCATTTCTCTAAGACTTCATTTCCCACAATTCTGAGCGAGCACTGCTATGGAGAGACTCTCTGCGCTCTGGTTTCCAGAGATCTGTGCACTGGGACATCACCAGACAGGCTCTTTGATTGATGGAGAGCAGCTATCTGGGGGGAGCTTAAAAAGTCAGCAGCTTGAGTCGGGGGGCCAGCCGCCCCGGGAAATTGAATGGGGAGGCAAGCTGCAAAGTGCTGGGAGGGGGAGGCCCGGGTGGAACACTCTGGTATCTTGGGGCCAGGAGTTATGGACAGACCGTGATACTCCAGAGCTAAGGTCAAAGGTGTCGGCTGGGCTCCGGTCTATGAAAAAGGCTCAGGGCGGTAGTCCAAATGGCAGATGACAATCCCACGGGCTTTAGGCCTTTCTTTACCACTGGGACCCGAGGTCCAAAGTCACTATGGGCCCGATGCCTTGGGACTCGGAGGGATTAAAGGGGAATGCCATTATAATCACTTGTAAGAGCAGCTCCAGCTTTTTTCCCTACTTCATGGGAATCAAAATGGAAGCTAGAGAAAGGAAGTGACTGCCTTATGGCCCTCAAAGCTAATGATTGGCTAACTGGCCGTTGGACCCGAAAATCAGAAGCCGGGTCCTTAAGGCGTGGCTTGGCCGGTCACCGGTGCAGGGGATGACTTGAGCGAAACTCCCGTTTCTGCTCTCCGATTTACTGGACGCGGGGTTAGGAAGAGATGCTCTCCAAGGGCCCGTCTTGCTCTAGAACCGGTTCTACATTTTAGAAGGGTGAATTTGGATGACCACACAAGGATATTGTCTATAAGGCTGAGCCCTCCCCTTGTCAAAGCTCACGGGGGAAGTGGGGGATGATGGAGGGAGGGAAATTTAGTTCTTTTGTGCATATAGAGAGACATCTACACGTGCATGGCTACATAGTAATACACACATGTACACCCCTGATTGGCACCCAGTATCCGTGACATGGATCGATGGGCCACGGCACACACGTACACACACATAGATCACACGCGTAGGCCCAGGAAGCGCACATCCAACCCGTGTGTGTCCATGTCTGTGCATGTGCACTTTCAGCGAGAACCCAAAGCGGGGGACCCCTCCGGGGCACAGATGCCCCATGAGCACGCGTGCTTTGCGTGTACACACAGAGACTCGCAGACACCCAGGGGAAGCCAGCAGCGATTCAGCTTCATGGCAGCAGCTGTGGGCTGGTGTTTGGGTTATTTCAGGCTTTGGGGGTTCCTTTTTAGCCTTTGCAGTTGGCGTCTCCGATATAGAGAAGTCCGTCCTTCCCTCAGACAGGGAGGGAGGCTCACGGACCTTGTGCCCCCAGAACGCTCATTTCCAAAGCAGGAACTGCCGGTAGTGACAGGCCAGAAATGGTGGAGGGGGGAGGGGGAAGCAGATGTGTGCTGATCAAAGCAGTGTTCCCACCCCAGAATAGGTCCCCTCTTGTCTGCCGCCATAGCAATCAAAATAAACACCTCCAGAGATGCTGCCTGCCACCAAGGCAGGGAAGCGGTCCAGAGGGGAGGTCCCTCCCAGCTCAAGCCCTCCATATTTTATGTTCTTTGTTCTAAGGCCCCTCCCAGGCCTGACATTCTGAGTTCTAAGTCCTCTCCCACCTCTGACATTGTGTTCCAAGGCCCCTCTCGGCTCTGCTATTCTATGTTCTAAGGTCCCTGCCAACTCTGACATTTTAGGTTCTAAGACCTCTCTCAGGTCTATCATTTCATGTTCTAAGGCCCCTCCCAGCTCGGACATTTTAGGTTCTAAGACCCCTCTCAGGTCTGTCATTTCATGTTCTAAGACCCCTCCCAGCTCGGACATTCTAGGTTCAAAGACCCTTCCTAGCTCCACCATTCTAAGTTCTAAGGCCCCTTCCAGCTGAGACATTCTGAGTTCTAAGGCTCCTCAGAGCTCAGCTTTTCCACCTTTCCTGGACGCTATGAAAGATATTAGACTTCTCATCTTCCCGTCCGCGTCCTAAATGACATCCCTGGACCAACTGGTGGCAATGTCTATTTCATTAGGAGCCAAGGACAGACAGACTGCACTCGGGGCTATTCGAGGAACCCAGGGAGGCTAGGAGGCCTTGCCTACAGAGAATTTTTTCAATATTCCACAAACGGGAAAAGAGGACTTCCTGCTTTCTGTGCTTGTATCTACTCCTACTGGCTTTGTGGGAGACTGTGTCACCGACTTTGGGGAGGACATTTTGTCCGGACTCTTCTTATATCACCTTCATGAAGGCTCCTTTTCAAAAGCTACTTAAGGATGGCGAACTAAACGATTCTCAGCTGATAAACACTGGGGACAGCGTAGGAGTGGGGGCTCATAGTAGAGAATCACACCTGACTCTTTGGGGGAACCCCAGGAACCCAGAGAGAAATATCTAGCCAAGCTCAGAGAGATGAATTATCTGTGGGAGTCGGAGTTGGGGTTGGGATAAGTATGCTCAGAACTCATCTACACAGGTATACCGACATGCGTCGTTTTGTTGCTCTTTATTGCACTTGGCAGAAAGTGTGTCTTTTACAAATTGAATATTGGTGGCAATCCTACATAGGGCAAGCCTGTTAGCGCCATTTCTTCAACAGCATCACATCGGCTTCCCATCATTTTTGTGTTACTTTTCATAATTCTCTCAATATTTCAAAGATTATGATTATTCGATTTGTTATGGTGATCCATGATCCATGATCTGATTACCATTGTACTTGTTTAGAGGTGCCATGAACAGTGTCCGTATAAGATAGTTGTACGTTCTGACCCCTTCACCTACCGACCGTTCCCTTATCTCTCTCCGTCTCCTCACATCTCCCTTTTCCTTGAGATACAACAACATTGAAATCAGGCCATTTAAAAACCCGACAATGGTCACTTGTGTTCAAGTGAAAGGAAGAGACAATCAATGCAGCAGAGTTTTCTGCTGTCTTACTTAAATCGCCACAGCCACTCTGACCTCCAACAGCCACCACCCTGATCCATCAGCAGCCATCAACATCGAGGCAAGAGCCGCCACCGGCAAAAAGGTCATGACTTGCTGAAGGTTGAGATGAGGGTTAGCATTTTTAGTAATAAAGTATTTTTAAATTAGAGTATGTACATTTTCAGACACAATACTATTGTATACTTAATAGACTACGATACAGTATAAACGTTTATATGCCCTGGGAAACCAAAATTGTCGTGTGACTTACTTTATTGTGATATTTCACTTTATTGCCGTGATCTGTAATTGAACCCACAAAACCTCCAAGCTATAGATTTGTTTTCAGAGGGAGGGCACTGGCAGCTGAGGGGATCTGGAAATGATTTCTGCGGAAGAGGGCGCTTAAGCTGAGTCTTGAAGGAAACCAGGGATTCTGAAAAGCAGAAGGGAGGAGCAAGTGTATTCTGGGCAGACACAGCCAACACAAAGGAACAGAGTTGGAAAATGAAGTGCCGTGTGTGAGAAACAATAAGGATTTGGTTCAATTGGGTAGTTCCATGTATGAAGGTGAGTATGTAATGGGTTGTACATTCGGGAAGGTATATAAGAGCCAATTTATGAGAGGTTATGAATGTCAAGCCTAAGAGTTTACATCGATTCTAGAGGGAGCTACAGAAGTTCACTGAGCAGGAGAGTGACAATCTCATTGGCAGTGGTGTGTAAAATGTCATGGAGGGAGATGAGACTTGAGGTGCAGATGATAATTAGGAGACTAATAGTCCAGGTGAGAGATGATGAGGGTCTGAACTAGGATCTTGACTGAGTGGAGAGAAAGCTACATATGTGAGAGATATCATGGAGGGGACAATTATAAGATTTGTCAACTGAACGGATGTGTCAGGTGAGGGACAATGAGAAATGCAAACTAACACTAAGGTTGTGAATCTAGGGAAGTGGAAGGAGGATGGGAACATCGACAGAAATAGAGAAATTCAGGAAAAAGACTGGATTTGGGAGAAAAGATGAGTCAACTTTGCTGCCTTCATATTTATTTCCAGATAGAGTTTATCAAAGACTCAGATCCAAGAGTGGAATTAAAAGGCCTTCCATGGGCAACAGATTATGTCAACAAAGAAGTGTCAAACAAATAAACGAGTCACATGGATTTGTTTGTGGAAATCAGAAGGTTTAAGATGAACCAGGTCATTGCCACCAGAAATTACCAAAGGGCTCCTTAAGGAGCCTGGATTGAATGATCAACGGAGATTATGCAAGGAAATGATAGGAGATACATAACACGCTACAATCTGAAAAAAAGAGCATCTACTGAATACTTAGCGAGATTTGACCTGGGAGTCAGAACTACACATCAGAAGCTCATAATCTTTCATGGACTATCAGATGACAGATCCTCAAACATCAATACAGATCTCACCATATTTTGAGGAACCTGATTGAGCACATATTGACCGGTTGGTCACAATTGCGCAGACATAACACCGCTCCATGGAAACTTGGGAACAACTTTGGGAATAGATGTTGTCGTACCAAGTACTTATAATCTCCAAGCTGCATGGAACAAAATGCTCCCGAAATGTAGAGATTGAGAAGAATTCAAAACTATGTGGGCCAGAAGACATATGCATCACCCCTATTATCTTGTCTACTACTTTAATTGTACCCAGGATGCTTTTAGCCACCCTACAGAAGATAGGTTTCCATCCCAATACTTTTATTCAATGACAAAAAGTGGTTATTGTTTGCACCTATGTAATTGTCTGGTGACTGTGAAATACAATAGAATTGAGATCAATGCCAAATCTGTGATTTTGTTGCTAGAGGTGGGGGATTCTGGCTACAAATGTAGCCTGTAACTTTTAGTCTTAGAGGGATCCCTAGAGGACTGAGCAGTGAAGGGATGGGATCATACATCCAGTAAGTATATGTAGGACTTGAACCCATGTCTTCTTGGTTTGGAGATCACCACTATCCATTAAGTCATGCTGTTCTCTAATAAGTCTTCATAGGGATCATAGATTTAGAGTGGGAAGGAACTACAGAAGCCATTAAGTTACCCCCCTTTTTTTACAGAGGAAGAAACTGAGGCACAGAAAGGTTGCTGAGAGTCACACAGTTTGTAAGTGTAACAGTCTGCAGAACTTGAAATGACAAAAGGATAACAATAAAGTGACTTGAACTTGAATCAGTGATTTCTCACTGATCTCCATAGAACAAGAGGAGAATGATTTTCTATAAGAACAATAAACAATGATAGGCCCCACTTCTATATAGCTCCTTACAGTTTACAGAACATTTTGTCACCCCCCCACACACACACTATGAGGCTAGCGGTGCAAGGGTTATTATTGCTATTTTACAGATGGAGAAACCGAGGCCCACAAATTGCTCACCTAAGTTCACGTAAGACAAGAACTCGGTCTTTGAGTCCAGTGCCACAGCAGGGGCTCTGGGTGCTCTGCATCCCATTAGCTTGGACTGAGGAAGGTGCTGGTGTCCCTCCATTCCTACTGAGTCTGTCAGCATCGCTTCAGCCAATTTTGGCAGCTTCCAGACTCCTCAGTCTCGTGCCCCTACTGGTGCCCATCCTTGCTATGGTGGAGCCACTACGGTCTCTGTGAACATCTCTTCCCTGCCCCATACCCGGAACTTCATTCTAGGAGTTGCTTTAAGGAGCGGAAAGGATGTCGGACAGAGTATCAAAAGACCTGGGACGGACTCTTGGCTGCTTTTTACTAGTTGTGTGACCTTGGGTAAGTTATTTCCCTTCTTCCTAAAATGCCTACAGAACAGAGGGTTCCGATCCCATGAGCAGAAATTAAAGGGAGCCATTGATCCCCCACCAACAATTGGCTAAAGCCTCGCATCTGATGCCGCTCTGAGGAACTAGCATAAAGGTGATTCTAAACCTGGCTCCAAAGTGGCTCTTCTAAACAACAATGGGATGGCACCATTGCTTCTGCTCCAGAAAAGTCATGGCGGCCTGCTCCATGATCATAAACATTGCTGGACTCATGGTACCGCCGCCTTGTACGCTGGCCAAATATTGGTTGTACTTCCCGTTTTAGCAAAGAGGACTCTTACAGAGTTGGGGGGGTGGGGGGAGGAAGGGAAGAAGCATTGACATAGCACCTACTGTGTACCAGGCACTGTGCTAAAAGCTTTTCAACTATTATCTCATTTGATACTCACAATTCTGAGAGGTAGGTGCTATTATTACCCTCCTCTTACAGTTAAGGAAACCGAGGCAGACAGAGGTGAGGTGACTTGCCCAGAGTCATACTTCTAGGAAGTATCTGAGACACAGAAATTTGAACTCTGCTCCTCTTGATGGCAGGCCCACCATTCTATCCTCCAACCACCTAGCTGCCTCCAAGGCAAACAGAGGTTAAATGACTTGTCCAGGGTCACACTGCTATGGATCTGAGGCTGGGTCTGAGGTCAGATTTGAAGTCCGGTCTTCTGGACGCCAGGCCCAGACTCTATCCACTGTGTCTGCTGCTTCAAAATCTGCAACTGGGTCTTCGGTCACGCTCTATATGAGTTACCAGTGACGATTCGAAAAGAAGAAAGTGTCTTTACTGGAAGTGAAAGGTCCTGAAACAACCTTTCCCATGAGCCCTTCTCCAGTTCTATTCCTTTTCTGGACTGAGTTTTCAGGGGGTGCTTATTTTTCCTTTGCAAGGAGATCTTGTTTTAGGGGTGGGGCCTCTCTTCAAGGTCAGCCAATATTTGGCCCAGAGCTGTTTCCTGTAATTGCTTACAAGGGACACGGTTACTGGCAGCCGGCCCCGAGCTTCCTCAACGTGACAGCCTGTAATATAAGCCCCAGAGGACGGCGAGCCCCTGTCTTTTACTCACCATTGCTCCCACGGTGGCCATTGCTTCGGGGACCACATGGAAGAGGGCCCCTTCTGAAAGGCCTCATTCCTTTTGCCGCCATTGCCAAAGTCCAGCCCAGTGCACACGCCAAGCTCACTTACCTACATCCTTGTGCTCCTCCTCTGTCAGGAAACACTGAAAACAAAACAAGGACAAGAATTAAATTCACTTCCTTTGCCTCAACAGCCCAAGGTCGTGAGCTGCTGCTGTCACTCCTAGCTAGAGATCTCCAAGAACTCTGGGCTTAGGGCCTTCTGAGCAGCAGAGAGCCCGATCGCCATGGAGGGACTGGTGTTATACAGCCATGTAAGCACTAGTAGATACAGAGCCAGCTCTGAAGCCAGGAAAACCTGGGTTCGAGTCACATTTCTAGCTGCATGATCCTGAGAAAGTCATTTACCCTCTCACTGCCCCAGGAACCTTTCTAAAACTACATACTGCAGGGCAGAAACCTATCAGCATTGGAAAAGGGCGTTTTCTCACTGGGAGTTCCCTGTACCAACAAAATCACAGTCCAGACTGACAAAAAAAAATCCTTGGCATAGAACTGATCATCTTAGAAGAAGATGTAGGTCATCATGTCCATACAACTGCCTTCAGGCCGGAAAGCACCGAATCCTAATAATAGCTCATATGTCTCTCTCATTTGAAGATTTACCAAGATCTTCCTTCACAACAGCTTTATGAAGAGACGGGAGCTTAGAGAGGTCCAGTGACATGTCCATGATCACACAAAGGCAGGATCTGAACCCATGTCTCCTGATTCCAAGCTCGGCACTCTCGCACCGAGCCAGGCCACCCGTGTGGTGTAGGTTTGTTTGTTGGGAGCATTTCTCAGGATTACAATCCTCCATCTCCATCAGTGGAATCCCACAGCACAAGAGCTTGGTGAGACCTTAGAAATCTTCCAAGCTAACGACTCCATTTCACTGAGGAGAGGAGAAAATCGAAGCTCATTTCCCGATTTGGAAACCTCTCGTTGCTCCTTCTCTAGGTAATGTCTGCTAGCCCAAGGGAATACTTTGCAAAATTGAATATTTTCCCAGAAATATATTTTATGGATATTTTTGGTTTTGCCATCGACTACATTTGCCGGCGGATCCCTCCCAGAGAACACTTGTTCAGTCATTTCAGTTGTCTGACTCTTTATGACTCTGTGGGGCATAGCGTGTCATTGCTGTCCAGGTTCGCCATTTCCTTCTCCAATGGCTAAAGGCAAAAAGAACTTAAGTGATTTGCCCCAAGTCATGAAGCTACGAGGTTTCTGATGCTGGATTTGAACTCAGGTCTTCATGACACCGAGCCAGAGCTCAAATCTTTGATAAGGGAGCAGAACTACAAAGGATCTAGGTGGGGCCAGAGAGGGGAGAACCAATCGGGAGAGGGAAGAGGACCAGCTTGGAAGAGAACTGACCTTGGAAAGGGCAGAGAATGAGGTGGTCAAGCTTGGCCCCAGACATGAGAAAGTCAACCTCTCTTTCTTCCTGTCACTGGTGAGGGACCAGGCGCAAACGCTGCATATGCTAGCAGAGCAGAGTGGATTTTGTTTTTGGTTCCAAGGGAAGGAGATGGGAGAATTGTAGGTGATATTAAAAAAAAACAGGCTGCAATAAACAGTGGAAGGAAGAAAGGAAGGAAGGGAGGAAGGAAGGAAGGAGGAGATAGAAAGAGAGAGGAAGGAAGGAAGGAAGGAAGGAAGGAAGGAAAGAAAGAAAGAAAGAAAGAGAAAGAAAGAAAGAAAGACAGAGAAAGAAAAAGAAAGAAAGAAAGAAAAAGAGGGAAGGAAGGAAGGGGAAAAAGGAGGAAGGAGGGAAGGAAGAGGAAGAAAGAAAGAGAAAGAAACAAAGAAAGGAAGGAAGGAAGGAAGGAGGAGAGAGAAAGAGAGAAAGAAAGAGAGGAAGGAAGAAAGGAAGGAAGGAAGGAAGGAAGGAAGGAAGGAAGGAAGGAAGGAAG
>JAJPUD010003216.1:249083-263378 GCA_023553655.1 Myrmecobius fasciatus
TCTCTCTCTCTCTCTCTCTCTCTCTCTCTCTCTCTCTCTCTCTCTCTGTCTCTGTCTCTCTCTCAGTCTCCCTCTCTCTCTCTGTCTGTTTGTCTCTCTCCTCCCTTTCTGTGCCAAAATCCTGGAAAAAGCTGCTTACATTGTCTCCACTTCCTCATCTCCCACTCACTTCTCAACCCCTTGCAGGTTGACTTCTGACCTCACCACTCAACTGAAAGGGAGGCTTCCAAGGTTATCAGTGACTTCTTAGCTGCTCAACCCAATGACCCTTTCCCAGTCTTTGCCCTTCTTGAGCTTTCTTCAGCTTTTGGCGCTGTGGAGGACCCCTTTCCCCCGGGTTCTAGCTTCTCCTGGGGCTTTCGTGACATTGCTCCTTCTTGGGTTTTCCCAGCAGTCTCCTCCGGTCTTCTTGGCCAGACAATCATCCTCTTCCCACCCACTAAGCGTGCTTATCTGCCCTGGTTTTGTCTTGGGTTTCCTCCTCGTCTCCTTCCCCTCCCTGTCTCTCGGCGACCTCCCCGTGGCTCGCCGGACCACGGCTCTCCTGGCTTCAGTGCCCGGCTCTCGGTGGACGATTCCACCGAGTCCCTGTCCTATCTCACCAAACAGCAGTGGGCATCTCCAGCTGGCTGGCCCCAAAGACATCTCAAACTCAAGACGTTCAGAGGCGAACTTTGCCCCCTAAAACCCGCCCACTCTCCAAACTTGCCGATTTCTGTCCAGGCCTCTGCCATCCTCCTGGGCACTGGGCACTCTCCTTGATTCTCTCGCCCTCTACGACAAAGAGCCCAAGCTGGCGACCTCTGCGCCTGCAGCAGCTCTCGCGTCCGGCTCGGGACTTCATCGCCTCTTGCCCGGACTGCGATAGCTTTCTCATTAGTCTCCCCACATGTAGCCTCTCCTCCATCCGATCTATCCCAAATGCCAAATGGATATTGCTTTAAAAAACACCCAACTCGATCAGAGATTTCACTGGCATAGGGAACGCCGTCCCACAATTCAGCTTGCCTCCTGCTCCCCAACTTACAGTGGAGTCTTGGAGAATTGCCTGGGTTGGGGGCATTGAACGATAAAAGGGCTAGGGTCACAAAGCCGGTATGTATCAGATTTTCTATCTCTTCAAATGGTTATTCCTAAAGTTTGGATCTGACCTCGTTACTCCCCTGCTCCAGAAGTATCAATGCCTCCCTGTTGCCTCTAGGGGAAAATTGTTGTTGCTCAGTCATTTTTCAGTCACGTCTGAGGCCCGATGATCCCAGCTGGAGCTTTCTTGGCAAAAATACTGGAGTGGTTTGCCACGTGCTTCTGAGGATCATTTGACAGCTCAGTGAAACTGAGACAAACAGCATGAAATGACTTGCCCAGGATCACACAGCTAGGATCAATACAAACTTCTTTCTCCGATATTCAAAGTCCTTCGCAGTTTTCAGGCCAATATGGCCACCCTACCTTTCAGCCAAACTGACCCGTTGACTGTTCTTTGTACGGAATATTTCATCTCCCACCTCCCAGCCTTTGTATAGGCAGTACAGAAGGCACAGGAAGTTCTTCCCCCTCCCCTCTACCTCCCCCAGGAAGGAGAACTCGAGTCAGTAGTATTCAGTCGGCCGTCTAGGTCCCTGTATCTAAGTTGTTTTCCCTCTATTAGAACGCAGGCTCCTGGAGAGTGGGTTTGTCAGAACCTAGTAGAGTGTTTGGAACATTTTGAGGCGCTCCATAACTGCTCCTTGAATGGACCCAGTCCACTTTCCTAGTTCCAATCTCTACAGAGCCTGAGCGGGATGGCGAGACGGTAGAACTCTTCCCTTTTTACAGATGGGAAAAACCGAGGCTCAAAGAGATAGTCGTGTACAGCGCGACAAACACCAGACGGGCACCCCGCACCCGGCACTCTAATCTGAATTCTGCTGGTAACTCACCTGGAGCCGAACGATTTGTAATAAAAATTAGAGGGGTAGGCCCTAAATGGCATTGGTACAGGGAATTTTCAAGTGAAGAAACTCCCCCACCAATATAGAACAACACCTTCTCTCTCATTTCTAATCTTAGAGAGCTGTCAGAGGCATTGAGAGATTGAGACTAGACCAGGGCCACCCAGTCAGGATGAGTCAGGGCTTCTTGATTTCAGGATTAGCTCTGTCTCTCAACCCCCAAGAACTAACATTTATATGGTACTCCTTTTTTTTTCTTTTTGCTGAGGCAATTGGGGTTAAGTGACTTGCCCAGGGTCACACAGCTAAGAAGTGTCTGAGACTAGATTTGAACTCAGGTCCTCCTGACTTCAGGGCTGGTGCTCTATCCACTGCAGTGCCACCTAGCTGCCCTATATGGTACTCTTTTTTTAAAAAAAATTTTAATTAAAGCTTTTTACTCATAAAACATATATGGTGCTCTTGCCACCCGTCCCTTTGGGCCCAACCACAACCCTATGAGGCAGGAGGTATTATGGCCCCCGTTTGAAGATAGAGAAATTGAGAATGAGAAGCTGAGGGAATCTGATACACAGCTCTTAAGTATGGAGTCCCCCGCCTAGTAAGTATAATTAAGTAGTAAGCCATGAAGTAAGTATTAAGGAATAAGTAAGATGGCGGATTCGGGCTTAGGTAATTCAGAGGCTTATTGGAGTCCCAGAGTCTGGGAGGGGGAAAGAACCTTGGGAGTTCTTTATCTCAGGAGATAAGCCTCGACCTGCCTAAGAAGATCCTCTGTAGTTATCCAGCTTTCACCTGAAGACCTTTAGTGAGATAAAGTCTCCGGATGCAGCTACTTCTTCTTAATTGGGGTTAAGTGACTTGCCCAGGGTCACACAGCTAGGACGTGTGAAGTGTCTTAGACCAGATTTGAACTCAGGTCCTCCTGACTTCAGCACTGGTGCTCTATCCACTGCGCCACCTAGCTGCCCCTATGATGCAGCTTCTTCTACATTTCAGTATTTCTAGTTGTTATGGTGCTGTTGTTGAGTCTTTTCAGTCCCATCGTGTCCGCCGTATGGACCTTACTGTCCATTGGGTTTTCTTGGGTGAGATACTGGAGTGGTTTTGCCATTTCCTTCTCCAGCTCATTTTTCAGATGAGGAAACTGAGGCAAATCGGACAAAGTGACTTGCCCAGGGTCACATAACTAAAAAATGTCTGAACTCGGGTTTTCCTGACTGACTCCAGACCTGGGACTCTATCTCCTGCAGGGCCACCTAGTTGTCTTCATTGCTAGGTGGCTTTCCAGTTTATTGAACTGAAAGTGGTCTCTTTGCATCTCCCCCCCATTCCTCATTCTACCCTCGAGAGCCAAACAGAACAAGCCTAATCCGCCTCCTACATGGTAACTCTTTGATTTTTTTTATTTAATTTTATTTTTTGTCATGGTAACTCTTTAAATACTTGAGGAGGGCTCTCGTGCCCTGTCCTGAGTCTTCTCTAAGTTCAACATCCCTTGTTCCTTCAATTATCGAGGTTCTCCACAATCCTGGTTGCCCTCCTCTTCCTAAAAGGTAGCGCCCAGAACTGGCCATGATACCCCACTGGGTCTACCCATTGGCTATATCACCTCCCTTATTTTGAACCTATATTTCTCTTACTGTAGCCTTTGTTTCCGGTGAATTATGAGCCTCCTCGATTTTATATTTGGATAGTTTGTTTTTGAGCCCAAGCACAAAGATTTACATTTGATCCCATTGGATCTCATCTTCTTAAATTCATCCCAGTGGGCTTCTTTCTTGCTTTTTCCCTGAGGCAATTGAGGTGAAGTGACTTGCCCAGGGTCACATAGCTAGGAAGTGTCTGAGACCAGATTTGAACTCAGGTCCTCCTGACTTCAGGGCTGGTGCTCTATCCACTGCACCACCTAGCTGCCCCAGTGTGCTTCTTTCTTAAGGTCATCTGTAAGAGTGATAACCATATCACTGATGCCTTTGGCAAAATCAGTGCTAAAAATGGTTCCCAGCCCAGGAGCCAGGCCACATCCTTGGGGCACTCACTCCCTTAGAGACTTGCCTCCAAGTTGACATCGAGCCAAGCTCACACCCACCGGAGCACCAATTGGTCAATTTTCAACGACAGCATTTACACCTCGAAAATCAGCAACCCGACAGATTTGGGCGTGCTCTATTGTTCGCTTGATTTATAGACTCAGGAGAGTGTTAGTGATGTAGATTAAATGGAAAAATGTGTCCTGCATATATTCCCCCCTCAGAAATCAGGTTGTTGGGGCAGCTAGGTGGCGCTGCAGTGGATAGAGCACCAGCCCTGAAGTCAGGAGGACCTGAGTTCAAAACACTTCCTAGCTGTGTGACCCTGGGCAAGTCACTTACCCCCAATTGCCTTAGCAAAAAAAAAAAAAAAGAAAAAAGAAAGAAATCAGGTTGTTAAACATTTACCGGTGTGCCCCTGAGTTGACCCATCTATCGGATTCCCTTCAACAAGGCCAAAATCCACCCAAGCTCACGTCTCTTCCAGCCCGAGAGTCTTTGTGAACCGCTTTGCTGAAATCTAGATCCACTATAGCTAGAGAGTTTGCCAAACAACCCTCTTGGAAAGCTTGTCAGAAAAGGAAATAAAATGAATTCAACGTGAGCCGCCTCTCTTGTCGCCCCGTAGCCGCTCTTATTTTCTCAGTAATCATTCATTTAATAACACGGTGCGGGATTTTGTCGGGAAGGGAAGTCAGGCTCACTAGCCTAGAGTTTGGAACAATATTTTCTCCTCTCCTATTTCCGCCCTCTCCCCAGTCTTTCAAAGACAGTACATAGCAGCCCAGCAGCCAGATAGCCACGCTTGTGACTCCGCCCGGCCTGCTTGTCTTGAACTCATCAATGAAGCTAGCCAATCTCTTCCTACCTCTTGGCTCATGTCCCAGGAGACATTTTTGCTCTATCCTCTCTGTTCCCAAGAATATTCTTCCATTCGTCCTGAGCAGTGGGTCTGATTGTTTCTCCTCTTTCCCCTCAATATAGCTTTATTTTATTTATTCATTTATTCATTCATTCATTTATTTGTTTGTTTGTTTGTTTATTTATTTATTTATTGATTGATTGATTTATTGATTTATTTATTTATTTATTTACTGAGACAATTGGGGTTAAGTGATTTGCCCAGGGTCCCGCACGCAGCTAGGAAGTATTAAGTGTCTTTTTAATTTGAACTCAGGTCCTCCTGACTTTAGGGCTGGTGTTCTATTCACCACGCCTCCTAATTGCCCCTCAATATAGCTTTACGAACCCACAAAAACAAAAAGTTTCTCATGGCTGTCCTTAACATTTCCCATCAGCCTCAGCTCATGTCAAAGTTCAGGGGTTCAGCCAATCTTTTTTCAGGATTCCATCAATTGGCACACCTGTCCCTGCTTACATTTTTTATTGTTATTGTTGTTCAGCTCTTTCACTCAAGCCTGACCCTCCATGACCTCATTTGGAGTTTTCTTGGCAGAGAGGTTTGCCATCCCTTCTCCAGCTCAAATTACAGCATAGTTTGCCATTTCCTTTTCCAGCTCATTTTACAGATGAGGAAACTGAGGCAAAGAGGGTGAAGGGGCTTACCCAGGCTCACACAGCTAGGAAGTGTTTGAGGCTGGATTTGAATGAGAAAGATGAGTCTTCTTGACTCCAAGTCCAACCTTCTAGCCATCGTACCACCTAGCTGCCCACATTATCTAGACGCAGCTTTCAAAAACAGGTCAATTGTCAGTCAGTGAGTGAGTTCTTTCTGCGTCCACACTGATTTTTTCCTTATCGATGGAAATGTTTGTTTGTGTCTCCAGACTTTCTTTCTTGAGAGCTGGCTTCTCTTCCAGAATTACAGACCAAGAAACGAACTCATTCCGTTTCTGAATACTTTGAAATCAGCCCTCCCAAATTCTAGGGTGTATGACAGGCTACGCCGTGTCCTAACAGATGAAGAGCTGGCTTCGGAGGTAGGAAGATTCAAGTCTTTCTTTTAACGCTTAGTGACTGTGTGACCCTGGGCAAGTCACTTAACCTCTCCTTCCCTAAGGCAATATCAGTTGCAGAGAAAGTGCCAACCTGGATGGGCAGAGGGAGTCTTCTCCCCAAGGAATTCATGATACCAATAAAATCACAGGCCTGCTCTCTTTGGCAGATGACACCCAAGGTTCTTCTCCCTCTCTATCATCAGTTCTAAGATGGAGCGGTCTCATTACCCCAAAGTTTGGCGTTCACTTTCTTCTCATTGGTCAGAATAAGTGCAAAAATAGCAATTCCCTTGCTGTTTCCTCCATGTTTTGAAAGGTGAAATGATTTGCGATTAAGGCAAGTCAGGAGATTTGTTTAGCTTATCTGCTTTGGGCCAAGAGAAAGAAGCTCAGTGGATGCTGACAATTCAAGTCCTCTCGCCACTATTTTGTATCTTCCCTTCCAGCCTTGTAATCTCTTGAAGTCCTCAGCTAGCTCCTCCTTCTGTCTAGGTGGTCTATAATCAGAGATGTGCTGGTAAATGTTTCATAACTGACTATGTGGGGGGTAGAATCCCACACTACACAATTTTAAGTTTAATCAGCATTATTAGCATTTCCCCCTCGCTTTCCTAAGACTAGACAGTCAACAAAACAATAAATCAAGCCCTAATTTATAGTGTTCCTGATTTTTTTTTAATTAAAGCTTTTTATTTACAAAACACATGCATGGGTAATTTTTCAACATTGACCCTTGCAAAGCCTTTCTGTTCCAAATTTTGCCCCCCTTCCCCCCACCCCTTCCCCTAGATGGCAGGAAGTCCAATACATGTTAAATATGTTTAAATATATGATAAATCCAATATCTGGATCCAGATTCATACAGTTATGTTGCTGCACAAGAAAAATCCAATCTAGAAAGGAAAAAAAAACCTGAGAAGGAAAACCAAATGCAAGCAAACAGCAACAAAAAGCAGGAAAATGCTCTGGTGAGGTCCACACTCAGTTCCCACAGGCCTCTCTGGGTGTAGACGGCTCTCTTCATCACTGAGCAAATGGAACCCATTTGAATGTGTTCCTGATTTCTGAGGTGTAAATGCTCTCACTGATGTTCTGGCCAGTAGGATCTGGCTCCAGCACAGCCCTGGCTGTTTTATACTCCTATGAAAGGATTGCTTCTGTTTCTCCTTTCCAAATCAATACCCAAATGCTCTCCACCTCGCTTCCTTTGTCTAGTGCCTCGATTTCCTCACGTATCTCCCTAATGTACAGCACCACATCACGTGCCACACCAGCAGAAAGCCTTACTATAGTTGCAGTGATAAGAAGCAGAAGGAACAAGGGATTCGACCTAAGTTCAATTCTCACCTCGGAACCTTCCTTTGTTTAACCTCTGTCTGCCTCAGTTTTCTCATCTGTAAAATGGGGATAATAATAACACCTACTTCCTAAAGTGGTAAGGATTAAACATTATAAGATTAAAGTGCTCCGTTACTATTATTCTTATTGTTACCTATGAGGTCAAATATGTTTCTTTGCATTGAGATCTTTAATTTCCTGTATTTATGAACACGACTTTAGGCCTTGAGCTCAGGGGTTTTAGGGTAGATCCCTTGGAGTTTGCTCCTGTCAGCGTTTCTGCGGCTCTGCTTCCTCTTGCGCTCTAGCTACCTGATATGGCATCTAGCTTGGCACATATACACAGCCCCTTGTCTTCCTCCCTTCTCTCTCCTTTCCAGTTTGAAGCTCTTTTGATTAGATGGGCAAGACTCCAGGCAAATATACTCTTACCAGCTTGGGCAGGTGAATTGCACCCCATGTCCTACATGGACATCCATAGGCCAGAAATCCCACCCCCTTTCTCAGACCCCGTCTTCTTAGCCATCCTTTCAGTTCCTAAGTCTTCCTCGCTCTCCTGAAGCCCCTAAAGCCAACTAATGGCAGCTGAGAACACCATCTGTGCCCCGCGACTCATCAGTTCCTTGCCCAGGACTTCGTGATCCCCGGCAGGGCCTCCTGGCTTTGTCTTATGTCAGTTCCACTTGTCTCTGTGAATCACTGGAAGTGGGTAAAGTTGAGAAACAGGAGTTCCCAGGCACTTTTCAGACACATGTCCCAAGATGGCAGTGGGCTTTTTTATTGTTAATGCCAGGTTTCAGGACAGATGCCACTTTAGCCTTTCACTTTGCCTGGCTGGTCTTTCTCTTGCCAGCTCCCTTCCCTGGAGCCCAACAAGTCCTTTCCTCTTGAGAAAGCCTCCTCTTCTTTCTCCTCTGGGTCATCTTCTTCTCCCTGCCCCCCCCCCCCCAGCCTCCAGACACAGGACATGATTCCCTCCCATCTTTTCCCAGTTTTTACCTTGATGCTTTTCATCCATTTTCTTTTTGAAGAAACACTTCCTTCTCCCTAATGACCTGGAACATATAGATCCCTTCCTTCTCCCTATCCAGGAAGGAAGCAGATACACGGCAGTGTGGCTAAATGGAGCAGCCATTTGGCAATGGCAAATACAAAGATCACACCCTTTATGGAGGTCACCGCAGAATTCTCCCGACTTACTGGAAGTAAGATTCTCAGTCATAGGATAGAGAGCTGGAAGGAACTCTAGAGGGACCCTATAGACTTTTTTGTGTCCAGGATCTTGTGGGCTGACTGGAACCCTGGGAAATTATGGGGACTGTTTCCCAGAATCATATTGAAATCAAGTTATCTAAATATTTGAGGCAGCTAGGTGGCGCTGCAGTGGATAGAGCACTGATCCTGGAGTCCTTTTGACTCCACGAGGACCTGAGTTCAAATCTGCCCTCAGACACTTGATACTCACTAGATGAGTGACCGTGGGCAAGTCTAACCCCAATTGTCTTGCACCCCCCCCAAAAAAAGAAACAAATTTTTAAAGAACAAGTTCAAGGACCCCTGGCCAATACAAAAGAGTCTATAGACACATGAGACTTTTTTTCTTCTATGTAGAGAGACCTTTAAAGTAAATCTGAGCCAAGAGAAGAACTGGGTCAGGGCAGAGGGATCATGGTCCCCAAACTGAAAGGTTGACAAAGGAGTAAATAAGAAATGTGAGGGAAGCAAAAGCCGAGACTTGGCGCTTTTCTAGTATTCGGGTGGTGCCCGTCCTCGGGGAAAGGGTTCTGCCTGTCTAGGAGTACTGAGTGTGTTTCTCTCTTCAGGGACACAAAGCCCCTAGGACAGATGCCTGCCTCTCTAAGGGAGAAAAGGGAAGTTCACCGGAATGGTGGGAACTGCCCACTGACGGCTCCAGTTTCCCTTGGGAAAGGAGTTCAAACTTCAGGACGATGCCAGAAGTTAGAGGACTTTAGAGTCCTAGAAAAATGAGACTCAGGGGCAGCTAGGGGGTGCAGTGGATAGAGCAGCAGCCCTGAAGTCAGGAGGACCTGAGTTCAAATTTGGTCTCAAACACTTCCTAGCTGTGTGACCCTGGGCAAGTCACTTAACCCCAATGGCCTCAGCCAAAAAAAGGGGGGGACTCCCTGGAATCGTACTGATTGTTTATGGGTTGCTCTGAGTCTTTTCTGTATTTTACTGAACTGATGTTGAGCTCTTGTGAAGTCTTTTTTATGTTTTCCCATGTTCTGTGGGATGGCCTCAGGGTTGCTCTCTACCAAATATTATGCATTTGTTACCTTGGGTGCTTGTATAGGATTCGGAGAGCCTTTTATATCTAGTCCTGATCTAGTCCTCAACTCGATTGGGGGATTTTCCCAAAAGTAAACTCTGGCTGGGGACACAACTAGCTAAAGAAGGGGTGATATTTGGGGCTGGTCCCCAAGATTAAACCCAATCTGCATAAGCCCTGCCCGTGCTCGGGGGGCCGGACCACGTGGGCTCCCCCCCCACACACACATGCTCCTGCTGCTGAGTTGCACTCTCACCTTTTTCAAAGCCAAGACAGAGATGCTGTGGCTCAGTCACGATTTGTCTGACTTGGCCCTTTCTTTTCTGAGCCCTTAGTTGTGCATCTGCAAAATGGGGTGCTTGGGCCAGATGCTCCCTGAGGGCTCTCACTCTTGCTGCTCAATAGCCCGAGCTAGCCTGGGATTTTGCTGCTAGAGGGAGCTCCCCGGGAAGGGGGACCTTGGCCACTGAAGGTTGGCGGTTTCTCTGCAACGTACCATCTTGCAGTGTTCCAAGAAACCCTTGTTTTGCAGATAAGGAAATCGAGTCGCAGAGTGGTTAAATGGCTTGACTGAGGTCACGTGACTGAGTAATTAATGGCAGGCCTGGGCTATTGCCCAAGTCTTCTGTCTTTCGCCTCCAGATCTGCCTCGTCAGCTTGCCAAATTCTCTCCAGCAGGGCCCAGCTTGAAGGTCTTCCTGAAGCCCTTCATTTGTTCCAGTCTTCATTCCTCCGCCATAGTCCTTGAGCTTCTCCCTGGCTCCCCTGATCTTTTTGCCTCTCAGTTTTCCCCAGATCTTTGCCCCTCCCCAGGTCCCCCCTCCCGGCCTTCCATCCTCCCATGGTGTCAATCCCAGTTGGGTTATTTGGATAAACTCTCTCAGCATTTGGTTCTCGGGTGGAGAAGCCCGGGGTCCCTGGGAATGGCAGCAGCTGGGTGGGGAGCGGAGGGATTCTTGCCCCCTCCCCCTCCAGAGCCTCTCCTGTTACAGCTTGTTATTGTCACTGGAGACATGGAGCCGCAGGCCAGGACCCTGACTCCGGGGCTTCCCAGGCAGCCAGATGTTCTCAGGCCCCGGCTCACCTCTCGCTACAGGGGTTGGGGGAGGGGGTCTCCGCTTCCCACTCAACTTCCCTGGCCCCAAAGCCTCTGCTAGAAATTACTGCCATTCTGAAAGCTTGGGCGGGGGCGGGGGGAGTCAATTCGGTTACCTCTAACAGCGCCCAGCCAGATGCCAGCCCCGAAGAAAGGGATGGCAAGCTCATGGCAGAGCCCAGTCTCTTCCCCTCTAGCCTGGGTTCCCCTCCCCCCCATTTTCCCTCCCTATCTCTTTAGAGCTGGAAGGACTTGGAGAGATTCTAATCCAAGTCACTCATTTCACACGGAAGGAAACTGAGGTCCAGAGAAGAGAAATCCCCCTTTTGTTAAAGGCGTCAGCTGTGGACATCAGCTCAGAACCTCCCTCTCCCCAATTGACCCTTCTAGAGGAACTCTTCAAGAACTATGTTTCTCAGATGGGGCTAGCGAGAGGGTTTATGGGGTCTAGAGCCAAGAGGATGCTACTCGTGGCCTCTGGGTAAGGTGTGGGAAGGAGATGGCGGGGGGTGACAACCATCCTTCCCCGTGGAGAAAATCTGACATTCGTGGACACTGAAGTGCTGACTCAAATGGAGGAGAACTCCCCAGTGTATCGTGCTATCCCTCTGCCTCAGAGCTTTGGAGCCCTGATTCGGTCTTTTGTTTTATACTAGATCCAGATCCAATCCTGGCCCTCGGGACTCCTGAGCTCTGCATTTGCCACTTCCTTCACATCTACTTAAGAAGAGCTGGAAGTCTGAGTGTACCCCAAGCTCCGATACGAGTCATCAATATGACTATGAAAGCCAAACAGTGTTAGACAGCCTTCACAGAGCGAGCGTTCAGAGCGAGGGAAGGGATCACGGTGCTCTTCTATGTCTCCGCCGGGCCACGTCTCTTCTGGGATTCGTATTTTGGGGAGCACATTCAGAAAAGAGCAACCAAGATGGTGGTGGTGGGGAGTCTGGCAGCCATGCAAGGATAAGTTGGAACAAAAACTTGGAAAGTTTAACCTGGAGGAAAGGAAAGGGCAAGGGGAGGGGAGATGAGAAGAGGCGGGCTTTTTCTGCTAGGGAAAGTGGGAAGAAGTGGAAAAGAGGCAGATTTTGGCTCACCATTAAAAATAAGCAGATACAATGAAAACCACCTCCCTCGTGACTCGAGCTGTCCAGAAGGAGAAAGCGGCGTCTTGTAGCGGAGTGAGTTTCCCGTGGCTACAAGTCTGCAAGTTGGATCAGGGCAACATTGTAAAGCTCTGGAAAAAGTGGTGTTTACGTAGGGGCTGGACCACAGAATCTCTGCTCGGAGGATCCGCGATCGGGCCTCAGTACCCCGATGACCGCCTTCATCCTCCATTCATCTCAGGTCGGCGTTCTTCCCGTTCCTTGGCTCTCATCACACTCTTCAACCTCCTGGTCTTCATAGGACACTACTCGGCACATGGGAATAGTGTCGCTGCTTTTCTCCAGCAACGCTGTCCCTTAATTATTATTATTATTATTATTATTAGCAGCTAACATTGACATAAGCTCTGTGCTAAGCACACGGGAAGTACGTACTATTGTTATCTCCGTTTTACAGATGAAGAAACTGAGGCAAACAGAGATTAGGTGACCCGTCCAAGTCACCCAGATGGTTCTAGTAAAGCATCCAAGGTCATATTTGAATTCAGGTTTTTTTGGACGCCAGGCCCAGGACTCTAGCCGCCCCTTCCATGGTCAAGCACAAATATACTCCCAAATATACTCCTCCAAAGGAGCCTTTTTAGATTGTCAATAAAATCAATTCACAGCCCTCTCTCATTTTATCTCGACTAACAATAGTCAGTCGATGAACACGTATTTAAAGCTGGAGCTGGAAAGGCGACACACAAGACAAAAACACCCTCTGCTCAGGAGGAGCTCGCAGTCTTACGGGGAGGGAGGAAGATGGCAATAATTCGGTAAAACAGGACGGATGTGGGCTAAATTGGGGCTCGTCTCAGAAGGAAGGCCTTGGGGGTCCTGGGATCTTGTTTAGGGCAGCGCTTTAGCTGAGGCTTGAAGGAAGCCGGGGAAGCCAAGAGGTGGACATGAGAGCATTCGAGGCTCGGGGACAAGCAGCGAAAAGACTCCTAGATGGGGTATCGGGTGAGAGGAGCTGCAAGGAAGGCAGTACTGCTGGTCACAGAGAACAGAGAAAACCAGAGAGTTAGAGGGGGGCCACGTGATGCAGAATTTGGAAAGCCCAAAAGAGGGGTTTCATGTTAGACGTAACAAGGGACTCCGGCTCTGCTGACGCCTCTGTTGAAACCTTTGGGGGCTGTTTGTGTGGAGAATGGTATTCTTAGACCTGTGCTTTGGGAAGGTCACTTTGGTGGCTGAATAGAGAGTGGACCAAAGTGGGGACAGCCTGGTGAAGGGCAACCTGACCAGCAGCTACGGTAATAGTGGGGAGAGCCTGGTGGCAGGCAGCCCCACCGGCAGCTATGGTAACAGTGAGGAGAGCCTGGTGGCAGGCAGCCCCACCAGCAGTAGCTACTGTAATAATGGGGAGAGCCCATTGGCAGGCAGCCCCACCAGAAGATTATAATAGTGAGGAGAGCCTGGTGGCAGGCAGCCCCACCAGCAGTGATGGTAATAGTGGGGAGAGCCTTACTGTGGCAGGCAGCCCCCAAAGCAACAGCTGATGTCATAATGGGGAGAGCCTGGTGGCAGGCAGCCCCACCAGCAGCAGCTACTGTAATAATGGGGAGAGCCCATTGGCAGGCAGCCCCCAAAGCAACAGCTGATGTCATAATGGGGAGAGCCTGGTGGCAGGCAGCCCCCAAAGCAACAGCTGATGTCATAATGGGGAGAGCCTGGTGGCAGGCAGCCCCACCAGCAGCAGCTACTGTAATAGTGGGGACAGCCTGGCAGTGAGAAGCCCCACCAGCAGCTACTGCAGTAATCCAGGAGGGAGGTGAGGAGGGCCTGCACTGGGTGGCGGGGGGGTAGCCATGTCAGAATACCCAAAATGTTGCAAAGGTGGAAATAGCGGGACTTGCCAACTGAATGGCTACGGGGAGCGAGAGAGAGGAAGAAACTAAGGACGGCGCTGGTTTTCAAGGCTGGGTGCGGAGAAGAGGATGCTGCTCTTGCCAACAATGAGGGATTTGGCGAGAGGGCAGGGCTTTGGGGAAGAGATCATGAATTCAGTTTTGGAAAAGTGGAGTTGAAGGTGTCCATGGGACAACCAGTTGAAGATATCGAGGCAGCTGGAGGTTAAGGGAAAGGTTATGGCTGGAGAAGAAGCTTTCAGGGCCATCTCCTAAAGATGGTAATTGAAACCATGAGAGCCGATGAGGCTGCCAAGTGAAACAGAACAGAGCCCAGGACAAAGCCTGGAGGGACAGCTACACTCAGTCCACGTGCCCTGAAAAAGAATCAAGCAAAGGAGACGGGGCGCTCGGAAAGGAGGACGGCCAGGAGACAGCAATGTCGCCAGGGCCCGAGAAGAGGGGGGGATCCACAATGTCAAAGGCTGCCGAGAGGTCAAGAGGGATAAAGGTTGAGAAAAGGCCACTGGATTTGGCAACGAAGGGGTCATTGGGGACTTTGATGAGAGCAGTTTCAGTTACACGATGAGGTCAGAAGCCAGATCGCAGAGAGTTAAGAAGAGAGTGAGAGGAAGCGGGGGCACCGATTTT
>JAJPUD010003217.1:9184-24473 GCA_023553655.1 Myrmecobius fasciatus
TCAGTTGTTTTTCCTAGGAGATATTTCAAGTTTTTTTCTATCTTTTCATTTTTTTGTTTTTGTTTGATTCTTGAAGTCTTGATGAGTCATTCATTTCCATTTGTTTGATTCTAATTTTTAATGTGTTATTTTCTTTTTTTAGTTCCTTTTGCAATTGACCAATTGTAATTTTTTTGTTCATTGCATTCTTTTCCCATTTTTTCCATTTTATTTTGCAGTGATCTCATTTTGTTTCCCCATGTTTCTTCTAACTCTCTTTTTTTTTTAATTTTATTTTTTTTTATTTTATTTGCATAACATATGTGTGGGTAATTCTTCAACAATAACCCTTACATAGCTTTCCGTTACAAATTTTTCCCCCAACTCTCCACCCCTCCCCTAGATGGCAGGATATCCACTACATGTTAATTATGTTAAAATATTGGCAAATCGAATATATGTATACATATTTCCAAACTTGTCATTGTTGTGCAAGAAAAATCTTGTCTACACAAATGATATATCAGATAAAGGAAACACAATGTAAGCAAACATCAATCAAGGAGTATGAGAATGTTATGTTGTGGTCCACATTTCACATCCCTCTCTCTGGGTGTATATGGCTTTCTTCAGTGAACAATTGGAGGTGGTTTGAAACATTTCATTGTTGAAGAGAGCCATGTCCATCAGAATTGATCGTCATATAGTACTGTTGTTGCCGTGTATAATGATCTCCTGGTTCTGCTCATTTCACTCAGCATTAGTTCATGTAAGTCTCTCCAGGCCTCTCTGAAATCATCTTGCTGGTCATTTCTTACAGAACAATAATATTCCATAATATTCATATACCATAATTTATTCAGCCATTCTCCAATTGAAGGGCATCTATTCAATTTCCAGTTTCTAGCCACCACAAAAAGGGCTGCCACAAACATTCTTGCACATGTGGGGCCTTTTCCTTCCTTTATGATTTCTTTGGGATATAAGCCCAATCTTCTAACTCTCTTTTAAGATTCTTTATGCAATCTTCAAAGAAAACCTTGTGGCATGGAGTCCATTTTATGTCTATTTTGGGGGCTTTTTCTGGAGTTGCTTTGCCTTTAGGGGCCTCAGGATTTGAGGTCTGTTCTTCCCTCTCTCCATAAAAGCTGTCTATGTTGAGAGCTCTTTTTTTATTCATTTTTTTAAAGGTGTGAGGTCTGTTCAAGGCAAAGGAGGGACAGCTGCTTTAATTTGCCCTGGGGCAGTTCTGCTGATTGAGTTATTTCAGGTGCTGGGCAGTTCTGCTGATTGAATTATTTCAGGTGCTGATCTGCTGATTGATTGATAACCCTAGGGTGCCATGTAATGGCAGCTAGGTCCAACGCTCATCAGGGGTTCAGTGGTTCACAATCTACCCCCCCACACACACACAAAAGGCAGATCCTCCAAACCACCTGCTTGCAATCAGGACAGATTGGCCGAAGAGGCCCACAGAAGACTCCCAGGTGTGGGAAAAGCACAATGCTCTGACTCCTGTTCCAGCTCCCTTCCCCGGTCTCCCTGTGCTGCAGTCTGGGTTCAGCAGACCACCCCCTGCCCAATTAAAACAGACCTGTTTTGAAGTTCTTCCAGATTATCTTCTAGAAATGTGTTGTCCTCCAGATATTGTGGATTTTTTTACTTCAAAATCAATCTAGAGGCTTCATATGTTGTTCGAATACCATTGTCTCTCAAAGAACTTTCTCACACTAATAGCCAAGGAAGATCTTGGGGGCACATAAGAATGGCTAACTCTAAATTAGGTGATGATCTGCATTGAGTTCTGGTCCAGACGTAAACATAGACATTAAGAGAATAAGTAAGCATTTATTAAACATCTACTATGTGTCAAACACTGAGATAATCAGTTCTATAAATATTACCTTACTTAATCTTCAAAACCATCTTAGGAAATAGGTACTATTATTATCCCTATTTTACAATTAAAAAAAAAAAAAACCAAAAGGATTTATTATTATCTCACAAGAAAGGGCAACTCCCAACAGACAAGGTATCAGTAATAGAGGAGTACAAAGTGCAAGCTGAAAAACACAGGATTATACAGACCCTAATATAGAATCCCCCCCACACTTCTGACCTTTTCTTTTTTTGGCTAGGGAGTCCAAGCTTACATTCTAATCTGCCCAGAGACTAAAAATCTACCCCAAAACAAAGAATACTAGTCAGTGATACTCTTTACCATATTAGGATCTTAATGCTAATTGTGGTGAAAAGGGCAAGGAGAACTAGAGGGAAATGTATGTTTATCTAAGATAAATGAACACCTGTGGCTTTGGGCTATAGCAAAGCTTCAAGTTATAATTAGGATATAGATAGAAGCCATATTCTTATGAGAGATCTTCACTCAGTTTAGCCCACTCAAAGGCTACACACACAAGGAAGATGGGAGGAGTAAAGGATTATACCTCAAAGGCATAAAGAAATCATTCAAAGGAGTGCAGCAAAGTAGGAAATGAAGGCTAGGTAAGCTAGCCTGAGTCCCCTTGGTATATGGAAGCTCTGAGAGGAGCTCTTCACTCCCTGATCCTAAGAGGGCTCTAGGCAGAGGATAGACAAATTCTTTTTTTTTTTTTTTTTTGGAATGACAAACTCATTATCTCTTGAAACAGCTCATACAATTTTTTTCTTTCCTCCCTTCCTTCTTTTTTTTTTTTTATAAAGCTTTTTATTTGCAAAACATATGAGTGACCTTTCAACATTGACCTTTGCAAAAAAACTTTTTTTCCCCAAGCTTTTCCTTTCCTTCCCCCCACCCCCCACCCCTAGATGACAGGTAATCTAATACATGCTAGATAGGATAAATTATATGACAAATACAATACATGTATACATATCTATACAGTTATCTTACTGCACAAGAACCTATTTTACAATTAAGGAAACCGAGGCAGATAGAGCTTAAGTGACTTGCCCAGGCTTAGTGAGAGCAGTATGACCATCCTGAAATATTTGAATTATGAATTGTTCTTTCACATGTATTTCCCTTTTTACCCTCAGACATAATCCCCATATCATCTCACCATCCCTTCTGATGTAAATTTGTGGGAGAGTAAGCTTTACATTTATGAGAGATATTCTACTAAAAATTATCTTAAATGCTATTTTATTAAATATCTTTGCTTTTAACTAATCGTGTTTTCTGGCTGACTAAAAAACCAGAAACATTGGTAGGGGCTCATGAGATAAGACCCACAGACTACTTTGACATGGGATAGACATATCAGACAAGACAGAAGGATGCTATAGGTGCTGTAGAACCATAGGATGTTACAAGTAGAGAGATTTATTTAACCTTACTCTCTCAAGCAACTGAGGCCCAGAGAAGTAAGTTCCTGTGTCATACCGGTGATAAATAGCAAAGCCAGGATTCAAACTCAGATCTACTCAGTCTCTATTCAGTTCTCCTTACCTTGCACCAGAGTTTGTTTCTGTCATATACTTGTTTGGGAATTGTTATTACTTAAAGTGAAACTGGTTTAGTCAGTCAGTGAAAGACCTGAGCTAATTCATTTATCTTTTGTGAAAGTGGTAGGAAAATTGTTTTATAAGCTGTGTCATACTACAGAAATGTGAGCTATAAGCATTATCTGGCTATAAGAAAAGAGAATAATAAAGGCAAGTTCACATTTGTATAACAATAAAGCACTCATATTATTTTTTGATCCTTAGCAAAGCCCTATGAGCTAGGTAGAGTAGATATTATAATCTTCAGGTTTGGGTTTTTTTTGTTGTTGTTGTTTTTTTGTTTTTTTGTCCAGACCTGTGATTTCATTGATTTGGGGAAGTCCCAGGTGACTATAAAATGCAGATCAGCAGCTCTCTTGGAAATTTTTAGACTTAGAGAGTTGTCAAGAGGCACTGATATATTAGGGGCTTGCCTGTAGTCACTTTGTCAAAGTTAAAATTTTAACCTAAGTCATCCTGATTCAAAAACAATGCTGCCAATGCTACTATACTATCTTTTTAACCTTCAGTTTATTTTCAAATTATTTTTAATAGGCATAAATCTACTTTCTCTCTTGCTTCCTTTTCTTCCCTTCCTTCCCTACCTTCTTTACAACTAAGGGAAAAAGAAAAAATTCTTTTAACAATTATGTTTAGTCAAGCAAAATAAATTTCTACTTTGACTATGTCCAAAAAAGCCTTATTCTGCACCCTGACTCCATTACTCTCTGTAAGGAGGTAGGAAGTATGCTTCATTATCAGTCCTCTGAATCATGCTTTAGTCATTGATTAATGTTCCTTAGCTTCCTTTCTTTTTTTTAGGTAATTGGGGTTAAATGACTTGTTCAGGGTCACATAACTAGTAAAGGCCCAACATTTTATCCACTGCACCACCTAGCTACCTCTTTTCTTATAGCTTTCTTCTTTTTTAATGATCAACTATGCAAACATTTTTTTTTTTAGAATTAATGAGTAATGGGGAAGCTAGGTGGTGCAGTAGATAGAGTACCAGTCCTAAAGTCAGGAGGACCTGAGTTCAAATCTGGCCTCAGATACTTAATACTTCCTAGCTGTGTGACCTTGGACAAGTCACTTAACCCCAATTGCCTCAGCAAAAACAAAACAAAAAGAATTAATGAATAATTTAAATAAAGAAAACTCAAATGAGCTGATTTTTGCTCATGAAAATAAGAAATCCCTGTTCTTATAGCTTTCAAAGTTGTTTGTTTTTATATTGTAAAAATTATTCTACTGGTGCTGCTTATTTTGCTACATCAGTTCATATATATCCTCCTGTTTCTCTGAAACCATCACCTTTATAATTTCTTATAATGCAATAGTATTCCATCATATTCATATACTATAATTTATCCTGCTACTGCCCATTTGAAGGATAGTACTACAAAAAAGAGCTTTCTGAAATTTATAGTTTATTTATTTATTTATATTTTTGTATATTTAAGTTCTTTTCCTTTAGGTCAAAGGAACAGTTTAATAACATTTGGGTGTGTTGCAAATTGCTTTCCAAAATGGCTATACTCTTTCAAAACTCCACCAACCTTCTTTTAGAAAGATAATGTCAAAACAAAACATTTAGCTCTAGTGCCTCAACAAGATGAAAGTAATTTTTTTTAAAAATCTAATAAAACAACTAGAACTGATTAGTACACCTTGAATCAAAGTCATTGTGTGAAACACTGAGTCATTGTCTAAAAGAGAGATCAAGAAGAAATCCTGAGCATGAGTTCTAAAGACTGGAGCAAATATGGACCAATGGGAGGATTGAGTTGTGGCAGAAAGTCAAGAAACGTCCTTGGTTCTTCTGGCATTTTAAAGAAAAAGTCTAGACTAAGGAAAGTCCTAAGAAAAAGTAAACTGACTTTTGTATTCACCACAGGTGGCCAGGAGATAGCTAAAGACAGATATAAATATAAGATGAAGCAGAGAACTCAATCTTTTTTAGGTATTAGGAAGTTTTTCTTCCTAGAGACTTAGAGCAACTATGACTGAACTCACAACTTTTCCCTTAAAACAAAATATCTAAAACTAAAGAGAAGAAAATAAAGTATCCCTTAGAGACCAATATATTTCCCCCTAGACTGAAAATAATCTAATCATTTTGACAAGGTATAACAAATTAATGTGCCCTTGCAGACTCTCCAAAATTTGTCATTTTCCTTTTCCATCAATTTTGCCAATCTGATGCTTGTGAGATAAAAATCTCAGTTATTTTAATTTGCATTTCTCTAATTACTAATGATTTGGAACATTTTTTATGTAGCTATTTTCAGCTTGAATTTCTTCCTTAGAAAAATACTTGTTTATATCCCTTTTGGGAAAATTAATCACATAGATCTGAACCATTTTACCTTCAATTTACAGAGGCCCTGAAAGATTAAATGATTTGACACAACTTTTAGGTGAAAGAGTCTGAACTACAATTCTGGTGCAATTTACAACAAACTCCCAGAATCCTCAGTAGACAAAAGAATATGGTGAACAATCATGCTGGCAAAGATCCCTAACTAATGACCTCTCCTGTCCACCTTTCTGCCCAACTTTAGTTTTACCCCTCCTACCCTTTTCTTAATGTTCTTGTTTAAAATCAAGTTCAAGCTTCTGAAAAATATAGGATTTGGTCCCCTCCGTTCAACTCCCTATGAAAGTCAACTTCAACTACAACTTCAACAAATATTGATTAAAGGGCCACTGTTTATTAGATTGTGTGACTCCTGGGAGTGGTGGGAGCAAGAAGGGGGTGGATACGAAGATTAGATAGAACTTATTTCCCAGCCATCCTGGGCTTCACAGTTCTAGATAGGGGATGACAGGCAAACATATAAAACTTCTCTTGAATGTATTTTCTCACTTGGAGTTCAAAGGAACAAGAAATCCTGGTGAATAGCCCCAGGAAAGCAAACAAACATGCTTAGGCTCATAGCCCAGGTAACAAGGAAACAGGAGCTAAAATGGTTACTATGCCTAAACAAACAGACTCTCAAAAAAGAAAGGAGGCCTTCTGGAACTTTGAGTCTGAAAGCTTGGAACAGTGACTTTTGGAAAATTTCATTACTAATTTATTGTGCCAAAGAAATCCTGATAATAATAATGTATATGGGAGGAAGAACCCCAATGATTTCATCTATTAAGAAACAAACCACAGATGCAGGTTGGCCATTAAAACTTCTAGTCTTAGAGATCAAGGGCTGGGGTGTCAAATATGCAGTTCTGTGGCTCCAGAAATGTAACCCCAACCAGATTGAAATGTGAGCTGGGGAATGTTTGGCAAAATAAAAAAAAAATACAATAAAACATATAACAACAAATTAAAAAAAATAAAATATATTAACAACAAATAAAAAACAATAAAACATTTTTAAAAACTAAGAACATGTGTAGCCTGCAGAGATCTTTAGATACACATTAATGGCCCCCATCCTATTTGAATTTCACTGCACTTCTCAAAGGGTACTAGAACTTTCTAATATCTAGAATCTAGTCCCATCCCTAGAATGTGTCAGAGTTTGAACTTGAACAAGAATCTTCCTGATTCTAGACTGGCCACACCACATCAATGCCAGAAAGAGGAAGAGGAGGAAGGAGAAGGAGGGAAGAGAAAGAAGAAGAGGAAGAGGAGGAGGAGAAAGAGGAAGGGGAGGAAGAGGAGATGATTATAAAGCACTTAGCATAGTGCCTGTTATGTTTTATTGTTGTTCAATTATTTTTCAGTCATGTCTGACTCCGAGTGATCCCAACTGAGGATTCTGGGGGACAGATATTGGGGTGGTTCACCATTTCCTTCTCCAATTCATTGTACAGATGAGAAACTGAGGCAAACAGGATTAACTAATTTGCCCAGGTTCACCCAGCTAGTATGCGTCTGAAGCCAGATTTGAACTTAGGAAGATTAGTTTTCCTAATTCCATCTAGCTATTCACCTGCACATAGTGCTATATAAATGCTACCTATTGTTATTAATGATATCATAATACATAAATTGTTACTAATGGCATCTAGCATTTATATATCCCTTCAAGGTTTATGGAGCATTTCAAAATTATTTCATTTAATCTTCACAAACAACTCTGGGGAGGTTGGTGCTAATATCATTCACATTTTGCAAATGAAGAAACTGAGGCACACAGAGGTGAAGTTATTTGTCAAGGGATTACTGAGTTAGTATCTTGAGACAGGATTCAAATATGGGTCTTCCTGACTCCCAGTCCAGCACTCTATCTGCTATCTAAAACTCACAAAATATTTTCTCCAAAATATTCTTTTGAGAAAGGTAGCACAAGGATTCATTTTACAGCTGGGGAAACTGAGGCTCACATCTACATCCAGCTCTTAAGTAGCAGGATCAAGACATCCCATCAGGCCTACTTGAAGTCAAGTCTCATGGTCCTTAGAGCTATAGTAGGTTGATTCTCCAGAGGTATAACAAGGGTATTGACCACATGGGCAAATGACTAGAGAGGAAGGGTAATTTAAGGCTAAGAATAGGGGATGGCCTTAGAGGCTGCTATTTATTATGGACCTTCAGATATTTAATTAGGTACTGTTTCAAAAGTCCCCAGCCCAGGTGAAAGAGGCTAGTGAGCCAGACTATAGAATTGCCTGGACTGGAAGAGGATATTGTGATTTTTCATGATACAGACATGTCTCAGTCTGGGTTAGATGATGGAAGCCGAGTTCTTCTTTTGGTTGTATGCTTCAAACTTCTAGCTAAATTTGAGTAAGTGCCTGAAAAGGAAACTGGGTAGTAGACTGATTAGAATGCTAGACCCGGAAAACCTGTATTCAAATCTTGCCTCAATCACGTACCAGCTATGTGACTTTAAATAAGTCACCTAGCTCTCTTCCTTTGTTTTTCCATTTATAAATGAAGACTGATAATAGCACCTTCCTGAAAGAGTTGCTGTGAGAACCATATGAGATAACATATATAAAACGCTTTGAAAACCTCAAAATGCTATATAAATACTAGCTATTAGTTTTTTGTGTGGTAACAAAGAATTGGAAATTGAGAGGATGCCCATCAATTGGAAATGATTGAACAAGGTATCATAAATGACTGTGATAGAATACTATTGTGCTGTAAGAAATGATGGAGATAAGTTTCAGAAAAATCTGGGAAAACTTGAATAGAATGATGCTAAGTTAAGCGAGCAGAACCAGGAGAACAATTTTTGCAATAATATTGTAAAGACAAATGACTTTGAAAGATTTATTGTCTTGATCAACACAATAATCAACTAACTACAATCCCAAAAGGCTCATGATAAGCATGCTATCCATTTCCAGATAGGAAAGTGATGTTCTCAGAGTATGAATTGAATCATATTCTTTTTTTTCCCTTTCATTAGTTTTTTTTTTGGGGGGGGTGGAATTTGTATTGCATGATCATATATATTTGTGATAGGTTTTGTTTTACTTGGCTTTTCAATGGATGGTTGAGTGGGAATGGGGAAGAAAGAGACTGGAAATTAAAAATTAAATTTTTAAAAAATTCTATTATTAAGTGAATGAAAGAAACAAGATGACATTTATTTAACTATATCCCATCCTTTAAGCATGATTTTTAAACTATTAACTTTTATTGACACTTTTTGTTTTTATTTCACTTTTATTTCTGGATTTCTACAGGTTCCCCTTACACATTCTCACTGCTTCCTCACACCTGGGAGATGATCTATTCCTAGCAACTATGAAGTACAGTTAACTATAAACAATTAATTCTGAAACAAGTCTGAATGCAGCATTATGCCTCGAGAGTCTCCACTTCTCTATTGATGGGGGAATGTATGTTTTATTATCTGTTTTCTGGGACCATTATTTTTTTTTATCAATTTCTCAGAGTCCCTGTTGCTTTTAGTGATTTTTCTATTTATGTTGCCAAAGTCAGTGTGTTCTTTTGATTTGACCTATTTCATTCCACATTGGTTTGTATACTTTCTCATGTTACTCTGAACATCTCTCATACTAGGTTTTTTCTTACTCCAGAATAATATACTATTATATTTGTTGACATAATTTGTTCAGCCATCCTTTAACTAATGGACACTTAATTTGTTTCCAGTTCTTGGCTATCACATGCACGCATACATACACACATGCATGCACACACACAATGCTATGAATATTTTGGTATATATTAGATTTTTTCTTCTGTCTTGGACCTTAGGCTACATGCAAGACTGTTGGATCTAAGAGTAAAGAAGTCACTTTTCTTGTAAACTATCCCTATTTAATTGATTTCTTTCTCTAATAACTTTAGAGCAGTTCAGGTCCTCAGATAATAGAATGTCCATGAATTTGGATGCAAAAAATTCCATTTTTATTTTTATTAACCTAGAATTGAAATTTAGCATTACTTTCGATTACAAATGTAAGCAACACACATTAATCTGAGAATGGGTATATAGTCTTAAATAGATTACCAAAAGAGTCCTGACACAAAAAAGATTAAGAATCCATGTTTTACACTGTACACAGTAACAGCAGTATTGTGATGATCAACTGCTAAAGACTTAGCCACTCTGATCAATACAATGATCCACCACAATTCCAAGGGATTCATGATGAAAGATGTTATCCACCTCCAGAGAAAGAACTGAAGAACTCTGAATTTGGACTGAAGCATTTTTTTTTCTCATTTTTTCCTTGCTTTTTTCCCTCACAATATGACTAATGTAGAAAATTTTGCATGACTTCATATGTATAATGGAAGGTTGTATTTCTTGTCTTTCAAAGGGGAGGAGGGGAGAAGAATAGAGAAAAAAATAAAAATAAATTAACAAACAAAAAAATAAAAGAATTTCTGGGTTTTACAGAATATTAAAGAGCTAAAGGTGATAAAAAAGCATCAGTAATCTAGAAAGGAGTTACTGAAAGAAAAAAACTCTAACTTTGATGATATTAGAAAACCACTCACATTTATTCCTCACCACTTTCTGACTTGGTGACCTGGACAATATATACAGATTGTGTGTGTTTGGCACCCTAAGATTGGATGTACAAAAGAGTTCTAGCACCTTACAGAATAACCAAGGATTCAGAAGTAAAGAAAAACCAATGAGAAACTAGAAAAAGAAATTAGTGTTTGGCCCCCTTTTGTTGACCCTGTATATAGGATTCACCTGTAGGACTTCTAGGTTAAACCTAAGTTAACCCCAGGGAGAAGACTAAAAATGCAGGAACTCATTGCTGGGTTGGAGAAAATCTCCTTTGATCTTGAGGATGATGTGGAGAACCAGAGAGGTATTGGGTTCCTACCTTTCCCAGGAATGGATAGTAAGTTGCAAATTGAGGAAATGTAAGAGTTGGCTATACTTCTAAGTGGGGACCTTTCCTTTCTCCTTCTGATATTTAACTAATATTAAGGGATTTAAAGCTAGGATCCATGTATTCTTAACTTAAAATTTTAACTAAAGTTGTAACTATTTCAATATCATTGGTTTTCTTAGTAATTCCATGTATCTATTTTATGCATTTATTCTGAGAAGATTTTTAAGCTTCACCAGACTACCAAAGGGATCTAGGATACTAAAGGCTAAGAACTCCTGAGCTAAACTATATGACTTCTTAGCTCTTCTCATGTCCCAGTACATCCTTTCCTAGTCATAAAGGAAAAGCTAAATCAAGGGCCACATGATCTGATCTAGGATTTCAAGAATAACCTTTTTACTCAGGAGCTCAGACATGATCTGTCTTCTCCAAGGCTCTGGAAGGGGCCAGAAACCACACAACCATTTTTCATGAGATATTTTGAGAATCCTGAAAGATAAGGTGATTACAGTAAAGAACAGTCTTGAACCTGGGCCCCCTGATTCCTAGGTCAGTGCTCTGACACAAATTAAGGGAGGAAGAGCTGAGCAAAGAGAGGAAAGATTTTATAATTGAGAAAAGGCGGCAGCAGTGGTGGATAGTGGTGAATGTTTTAGGAAGGGGTGTGTATTGTGGTGATTGTGGTGGGCTCCAGTTTAGGGATGCTCTGGGATAATAAGATTTTTCTTTTTTTTTCCTCTCTTAAAAGTGAGAGATAAAGCAGAAGCCAACTCCATAACTTAGGTTATTTTCTTCTTCACTTCTAGAATCAGGGGTGGCTGTATGTACCTTCTTTCTCAAAGGCCTCTGTGAAAAAGGTGAGTTGAAAAGAAATAGCATGGTCTGGATGGGGGAGTAAATGCCTAAGAAATATAATCTGTCTGATCCACTTCAAATCTATTTGAATCGATTGGGGGAAAGAGGTGGGACAGAAAAGAGGTAGTAGGACCAGAGCAAGGTACAGTGACTTGGAATTTGAGAAGGATAAACTAGACCTTTATCCAAGACAGCTGGGTGACACAATAGATAAAGTACAGTCAGGAAACTCATTTTCCTCGATTCAAATCTGGCTTCAGATATTTAATCCTGTTTAACTCAGTTTCTTTATCTATGAAACGTCTGAACAACCAGCAGTAACAATTAGCTAGATCTTGACTGCAGGCAGGAGTATCATAGTGTGACCTGAACGATTATAAAAAGGTTTTTTTCTCCACCTGACAACTATCTCTCCATAATGCAGTAGAAAGAAGACTAGCTCTGGAGCCAGAGTGATTGAATTAAAATCCTCCCTCTTGACAACTTACTACCTGCATGACAATTCCTTTAACTGCAAAATGAGGGGGTTGGACTAAATCATCTCAGAGGGAGAAGGTCCCTTCTGATTTTCTTCAGTTAGCTTTTGTATCTCTTTTAACATTTGGTTAATTTTACTTTTGAAGGTGTTTTCTTGAATGGATTTTTTTTTCTGTATTTGGCCAATTATATTTTTTTAAGAGTTCATTTCTTCAGTCAATTTTTTCCTTCTTTTTCAAAGCTGTTGACTCTCTCTTGCATATCTCTCATTTCTTTTCTTATTTTTTTCTTCTACTGCTTTTATATGCCTTTTAAAGTCTTTTATGAGCACTTCCAAGAAGCCTCTTTGGGCTTGAGACCAATTCATATCACTCCAAGATTTCCTCTGTGGACATTTTGTCCTCTTTTGAGTGGGTGTTTTGGTCTTCCCTGTCACCATAGTAGCTTTCTATGGTCAAAGAGAAGGTCCCTTCTAGCTCTAGTTCAACCTTCAATTGACCTGACCTTCAATCAAATTTCAAATGAGTTCTCCTCTGGGGAACTCTTCAGCCCTACGGTCATCCCTGCTGCCCCAGAAGAAACTTATAATCAAGGCAGCCTTGGAGAGAAAGAAGTCACAGAAAAGAAAATTGAAGAGTTTGTATTAAAAGGGATAGATCCTCCTAGCCTTTTGCCTTGGCAACAGCAGAAGAGTTTAATACTTAATAATATTTCAGCCTCTTGTATTTCTCTACTTCCCTACCTCCCCCATGTAAATATTCAACATATCTTTATATCCTTTCCTAGCAGCTACTATCCTAAGTCACAACCCAACTACCACAAGTGGGTGAACATTTCATTTTCTAGGGCAGTGGTCTTCCAACTGTTTTGATTGTGTATCCCATTAGTAAATAATTTTTGAGCATTAACATATAATATATGAATATTTACTTATTTTAAAATTACATGTACTACAGTTTATTTTGTTTTGGTCATTTTTTAGTCATGTCTGACTTTTTATGACCCCATTTGGGGTTTTCTTGGCAAAGATACTGAAGTGATTTGCCATTTCCTTCTCCAGCTCATTTTACAGATGAGGAAACTGAGGCAAACAGGATTAAATGATTTGCCTGGCATCACATAATTATGAAGTGTCTGAGGCCAGATTTGAACTCAAGAAGATGAGTCTCTTTCACTCCAGGCCCAGCACTATATCCATTGTGCAACACAGCTGCCCCCATGTATTATTATACTCTACTAATAATGATATAAAACTCATAAAATTTTTTCACCAGACATTTTCAAAGGATGAAATGATGAAATAATATTTAATATAAAACCAATATAGAGCTGCTGGATTTTATTAAGTAAGAAAGTGACATGATCAAACCAGAATTTTAGGAAAATCACTTTAGCAACTGAGTGGAGGGTGTATTAAAGTGGGGAGAGGCTTGAGGCAGGGAAACTATTACAATAGTCAAGGCAAAAGATGAATTTGTGAGTAGAAAAAAAGGGATAGACATGAGTAATGTGGGGGCAGAAGCAGCAAGATTTTACATGAGATCATTCAATTGTAAGCTCCTTGAGGGCAGGAACTCTTTTGTCTTTATTTAGCAAATACTTGATTTTGGCTTATTAACTTTAGGTGAGGTGATGATAAATGAAGATTCAAAGATTGACATTGAGGTGGTAAATCTGGGTAATTAGAAAGCTGATTAGAATGAGTTTGGGAATCTTCCCAATTCACTCACTCTGTTCCACCCAAAATGAAAAGGAAGAAAAGTCTCTTAGTCACCTGTCACAATTCTAGCTTGAAGAACCTACCCTTCAAGGGGCATCTGCTGCAGCCAGGAGATGACCTTGGGGGAAGATGGAGGCCAGGCTGGCTATCAGGAAAACCCACATGTATCTCCCCAGAGGCAAGGAAGGTAGCCTGGCTTCAGCTCCTTCATCTTTTTTTCTTTTTTCCTAATTTGTAAACTGAGAACTTTTTAAAAATTCATTTTAATATTTTTATTCATTTTTAACTTAAATACCAAATGAGAAAAGAACAAAAAAAGAACATTTCCATGTGCACAGCACACAACATTTCTCATGTTCTATGAGGAGCTTTAATATAAAACAATGAATTTCCATTTTGAAAGTTAACATACTAAGAAGGAGAGGGGGCATGAAATTTTCCTAGTGGTACCTAGTGCTATAGGTGACCAGGAGCCATTTAAGTTGTAACCATCCTGAGGGGCCAAAGCCTAACTCTAAAGGAGATAGGTCAAAGGAAAGGGAGGGGAGTAAAGTAGAATTGGGGGGGGGTAAGTGAGGGTAGATATGGTTCTGTTGGAAACAAGATCTACAATTGGCTATGGAAGGGAGGGTGACACAATAGATAGAACAATGAACCTGGGATTCAAATCCCACTTCAGACTCTTCCCAGACCTGGGCAAGTCACATAACCTGTCTGCCTCAGTTTCCCTATTTATAAAATGGGAATACTAATAGTACTCATCTTTCAGGATTGTTGTGAGTTTCAAATAAGATAATATTTGTAAAGCACTTTGCAAACCTTAAAGTATTATGTAAATTGTAGCTATTATCATATCTCTTCCCTATTCCCTGATCATATGCTTTTTAAGGTCAGCCTTCTAGGAGCCTTGGGCCGAACTTTGGATATGGCTGCTCTGGGAGATGATTTGGCCAGTGTTTGAAATTCCACTGCTAGCCCCATGGTGTAAAAGCAAGCTGTTAACACCTTATCAGACTTGTTTCTGGGACATTAGAAACTTCTCAAAGAACATTACTGAGTCTATGGAAGAAGAGAAGAAAATAAAAGAAATACTCAAAACAAACTAAGTCATAATAGTTCCTGAGGTCATTCCTTGACAGTGAGCTGAGAAGATGAGAGGGAATGATAAAAATAATTTAGTCATAGTCTAGAGATAGGGGCAGAGCTCTGGATAGACAGTAAACTTCTTTAGAATGGAAATTATTCTTTCTCTTTTTTCTCCTTCCTTCCTTTCTCCCTTCTTTCTCTTTCTTCCTAGCTTCTTTTCTACCTCCCCCATTTCCTCCCTCCCTCCCTCCATCTTATTCCCTTCCCTCCTTCCTTCCTTCCCCTCTCCCCCTCTCCCCCCTCTCCTCCCCCTCCCCCCTCCCCCCTCCCTCCTCTCCCCCTTTCTTCCCCCTCTCCCCCTCTCCCCCTCTCCCCCCTCTCTTCCCCCCTTCCCCCTTC
>JAJPUD010003217.1:24573-125410 GCA_023553655.1 Myrmecobius fasciatus
TCCTTCCCTCCTCCCCCCTCTCCCCCCTCCTCCCCCCTTTCCCCTCTCCTCCTTCTTTCCCTCTTTCTCCCTCCTCTCTTCCCCTTTCTACCTCCCTCCCCTTTCCCCCTCTCTTCCCTCCCCTCCCCCCTCTCTTCCCTCCCCTCTCCCTTCTCCACCCTCTCCCCTCCCCCTTCCCCTTTTCCCCCTCCCTCTCTTCCCTCTCACCTCTCCTCTTCTTTCTCCCCTTTCCCCTCTCTCCTCTCCACTCTCCCTCTCCTCTTCTGAACCCTTAGCATAGGGCCTGGCATATATTAAGAGCTGAATAAATGCATATTGATTGAATAAGCAGCTAAAAGGAGAAGACTTCCCTAAGCATGACAAATAAAGTGAAATTGTATCTTCTACAACCTACAAATGCTTGTTGAATCTATTCTGTACAAAGTATGTAGCTTCATGGTGAATGAGGTATTATTCCCATAAAGAAACTTTACCATCTACTGTGGAAGATAAGGGAATATTATCATGTAAAAAAGAACCTTAAATGCTTAAGAGATATATAAACTAGGTGTCTGAACTAGAGGAAGAAGGGATCATACCCAGCTAGCTAGGTGATGAAAGCTTCACAGAAAAAGCTGAGCCTTAAAGGATGGCTAAGATTTCAACAGGCAGAGATTAGGGCAGAGGGAAAGGGGTGAGAGAGAGAGCAGGGAACCTGAACATAATCACAGAGCCAAGCGAGCCTGGGATGGATTGAGAAAAGCATGAGATAAGGCTGGAAAGAAAGACTCCAGATTAAAAGGGTCCTATAATAATAATAATAATAATAATAATAATAATAAGCATTTATATAGCACTTTAAAGTAAAGTTCTCTACATATATCTTCTCATCTGATCCTTATAATAACCTAAGAGGTAGGTGCTATCATTATCCCCACTTTATAGATAAAAATACTGGGACAAAGGATAACTAGCCTAGAATCACTTAAGAAGTTTGGACAGCATTCCAACAATCACTGACTTTTTTTATTTGTTTATATATATATATATATATGCATATATATACACACATATATATATACACATATATATGTATATGCATGAATGTGTACACACATATTATATGTACATATGTATATAATATTTTATTTTCTTCCCCAGATACACAACAAAAAATTTTTAGTTTTTGGTTTGTTTTAAAGCAGTGACTGGAAAGATTTCATAAGAGCTTTTTATGATGACAATCTGGCAGCAGCTTATTGAATAGACTGGAAGTGGAAATAGCAGTTTGACTATTGCTGTAATTCAGACAAGGAATCAAGACTAGAACAAAGCTAGTAGCAAGGTAAATATGAATCTGAGTAACTCAGAGAATGAAGGCAGTATTCACTAAGAAGTCTGTAAGCAGAAGCAGGTTTTGGAGAAAAGATAAGAAATTCAGTTTTCATAATGATGTCCCCTTGGTAGCTCAGACTCAGCCAGGTTGAGAAGTCTTGCAGCAATTAGAAATCAATCAGTAGGGGCAGCTAGATGGCTCAGGGGTTAGAGCACCAGCCCTGAAGTCAGGAGGACCTGAGTTCAAATGTGATCTCATACACTTCCTAGCTGTGTGACCCTGGGCAAGTCACTTAACCCCAATTGCCTCAGCAAAAAGAAAAAAAAGAAAAAAAGAAATCAGTCAGTAATCAGGAAAGCAGTGAGGGCTGGAGATACAGCTTAGGAAGCCTAGAATTTACAGATGAAACCATGGGAGTAGGTGAGGTTACCTAATCTATTCCTACCTTCCTTTCCAGGGCCCTATTATCTCACCCTACATCCTTTTTTTGTTCTTAGGATAACCATTTTTAAAATGATTTTACAATAGTCTAGGAGACTAAGGAGGGCTATAATCATATTCTGGCATTTAGTGGTATTGCCCCATTTGGGGAACATCTGGACTGCAGCTGGAAGTCATATTGCTGTTCCCATACCGGTTATATTTTAATGTGTGCCATAACTACTTGGGGGGGCCTTATTAAAATATAAAATTTTGCATATAATACTGGTATTACTACTCTTTGGAATGAAATTTTAATTATGGAATTAAAGATTGGTAAGAGATATATTTGATTAGGTCTGATGTCAAATGATGATCCGTTTAGGTGGATCCCCTTCCTCCTCAGAACATCTTGACTTGAAAACTTAAGAATTTAAATGTTCCTTTTATTGTCAGCAATAAGAAAAAATTCTATTTAAATAATAGGCCATTAAATATAATATTACCATGTAGGAGCTAATGTGAAGTTTTATAGAATAGACCTATTATAATAATGCTATACTTTGCTAGGCAGTAAGTAGAATTATTTTCCCCCTTTTTTGTACCCTAGTTTTTCATGTTATTTCTCCCTTCCTTTTAGGTGTTTTCTTCCTTTATTCTAAAAAAAACCCCACAAAAAAACAAAAACAAAAAAGGTTTCTAAACATCTCAATGGTAGAAGATCCAAATATACTTGCAAGAAGAAGGGGAAATCAGTAGTTAAAACATTCCTACACTTGTTCCTCCCAAAATATTGATGTCATTTGTGGAGAGTAAGTAAAGGTGAGCCTATGCTAGGGATAAGCATGATTTTCTTGGGGTTCATCTGTATTTTCTAGGAACACTCTGTCCCTTCCGGCATGATGATGGGGAAAAGACAGTAGTATGTAAACACTGGCTTCGGGGGCTTTGTAAGAAGAGTGACTGCTGCAAATTCCTGCACCAATATGATGTCACCAAGATGCCTGAGTGTTATTTCTACTCCAAATTTGGTAATGCATCTTTTTTGATGCTCATATTCACCTGGCTAGTGCCCATTCCCTTGGTACCCTATTAAGGAAGGGCTGAATGGTGAGTTTAAAGGAGTTTCCATGAAATTTGGTCCTAAAAGATGGAAGGAAAAGAAGGAAATTCAGGGAGGGAGGGTAAGACAAGAGTATAGTACACCCCAGGATGCCAGAGATGCTAGGTAGTTTCCTAAAGGACTCCTGTACTGTTAATTCCTCTCCTCACCTCCCAGAGAAATGTAAACTACAAGTTGCTGCAGAGAGTTCCTGGTACATGTCCTGTCTATGGAATATTTGTGCTCCACCTGTGCTAGAATATTCTGAGCTCCTATTGGTTTGATCAGCCATAATCAGACACACTGTACTTTGAACCCAACATAGTGATGTCATTTTGGTCCTCCTTGAGAATGAAAACAATAACCAATAAATCCTGTCTCCCAAGGGAAAGTTGGAGGAGTGTGTGTGTTCTGGAAAACCAACTCCAATATTCAAAATATAATGCAGGTCTTTACAAAGATATCCCTTCTTATTAGCATACTGAATAGAAAGCTTGAAGAATCTATTTAGACAGGCTGGGTTAAAATCCCAGTTCTGTCACTTACTATTTTAGTGACCTTGGGCAAATTGCAACCCTTCTCAGAGCCTGGAGTTTCCTCATCTGGAAAAAAAAAGTGACATGTATTTTTAAAGCATGTATTCTGTTTAACTTGCTAACCATTTTTATGTATATTTTTAAAATGTCATCCTTGATCCATGAAGTACTTTTTGGCTTTATATGATTTGAGTTTTCTCCTTTATATCACTGGGGATTTTTGTAAATAGAAGAGTGCTAACTCTTCTCAGCCCTTGTGGACCCCAGAATGCCAGTCCTCTTCAGCCTAGCATCAATGCAAGTCATTTAACCTCTGTCTGTTTCAGTTTCTTCAACTATAAAATGGGAATAATAATGGCACTTACCTTGAAGGATTGCTGTGAAGATCAGATGAGATAATAATTGCAAAGCATTTAGCACAATGCCTAGCTCATAATAGACACTTCATAAATTCTTGTTCCCTTCTCTCCATTCTGGGTAAGGACCTGACCCCCTAAAAACAGAAGAATCTGGGTTATTGTTCCTGGGAGAAAATCTCTTAAATAAAGCTTAGGTGTGGCTCATGAGTAGGGTCTCCCCTATGAGGGACCAACGGTACCCCTTCTGGAAAAGCTACTTGATATGTAATGCTCATATTAAGTACAAAGTAGCTATTTTTTCCTTTGAAGCATTTCCCTTTTTTTTTTTTTAATCAAACACCAGAGGTTTGTAAATACATAGTAACAAGTACTTAAAACATGAAACAAAAGCCCATCACTCCAATCATACTTTTCCTGAGAGGTTAAAAATCACTTTGTGAGAATGTGGAGTAGTTTTACTCTTCTCTTAGATCTATCTGAATAAATTCACAGAATCAATCTTTCCCAGCTAGTGGAGGACACCATGGGCTTTCTTAGTCCTTTCAAATGTAGCACTCTCCCAGAAGTGATCATCTTCTCAGAGAAGTTACATCATTGCAGAAGGCATGATTTGGTGGGCAGCTGGCACCCATCAGAAACCCAGGAGTTTTGTTTTGTTTTGTTAACTAACATGATAGTCTCCAAGGTTGCACATATTCATCTTTTGGGATCAATGATTGCTGGTTAAATGCCGAAGGACAAAAGGCAAAGAGGCAGTCAGATTCTTGAGGTGTCATCTCAGACTTAGCTGGATAAACTCACATTGATCAGCATTTTCATGTGCTGAGAGCTTCTGTGGAAGTAAAAGTACACCCCCCAACTGGAAGTCTGAGAGAATATATTGGATCCATCTTAAAAATCAAGTGCTCCTAAAAGATTGGAGACAGTTTTTCTTCACTTTTCTTATAGCTATTTAAGGGAGAGGTTCCTTTGTAAGTATGTCTTTCCTGATCCCAATGACCAATACCCTGATACAACTCCCTAGTCATGGGAACTAATCTCACTTTTAATAGAATTTTATTCTTCCAAATACAAGTAAAGATACTTTTCAGTATTCATTTTTGTAAAACTTTGTGTTCTAATTTTTTTCCCTCTCTTCCTTATCTCCTCCTCCCCAAAACAGCAAGTCATCTGACATAGGTTAAATATGTGCAATCCTTTTAAATATATATTCACATTTGTCATGTTGTTCAAGAAAAATCAAACCAAAAGGGGAAAAAATCACAAGAAAGTATTTTTATTTTTGTTTGCTTTTTCTATCTACCTTCAGTCTTCATAGTTCTCTCTCTGGATGCAAATTGGCACTTTTCATCACAAACCTATTGGAATTGCCTTGAATCACTTCATTGTTGAGAAAAGCCAAATCCGTCACAGTTGATCATCACATAATCTCGTTACTGGGTACGATGTTCTCCTGGTACTGCCCACTTCACTCAGCATCAGTTCATGTAGGTTTTTCTAGGCTTTTCTGAAATCAGTATGCTCATCATTTCTTATAGAACAATAAAATTCCATTACCTTCATATACCATAATTTACTCAGTCATTCCCCAACTGAAGAGTATCCACTCAATTTCCATTTCCTTGCCACTGCAAAAAGAGTTACTACAAACATTTGCACATATGGGTCCTTTTCCCTTTTTTGTTATCTTTGTGATACAGACCATAGGAACTAATCTAAAGAACTGCTGTCATCTCAGCAAAATAGAGTATGTCATTCATCAAGAAGCCAATAGACATATTCATTTTTACAAAGCCAGAGTTAATGCCCAGCTCTGTGGGAGGTTCTCCAGTCCAGCTGATCAGGGGTAGAATCATCCTCACTATGGTAAGAATTGTCACAAGAGATCAGACTTAAGGATTATTCTTGCCAATAGTATCCTCTTGACAACAGCAGTTATAGCATCATAGATCTGTAGATCAAAGATCTAAGAGGACATCAAGTCCAATCCCCTAATTTTGCAAATGAAGAAACCAAGGTTTAAAGAGAAGGGTAAGTGATCTGTCCAAGGCCATACTGGCCATAAGTTTCAGAAATGGGATTTGACCCAATCTCAAAGGATGTCCTATGGCAGGTCTTGGTGATAAGACATCAACCTTAAAAATTAGGTTTATCTTTGATTTTCTTTGAAGCCATTCATGACTTTATTTTTCATAGAGGTCTGTTCTTTTGTTTCTGGAACAAATGAAAACATATTATCCTTCCTTGATATTCTATCCAAAGCATCCTATCCTCCCCCCTTTCATTTAGATGACCAAATAGGCAATTTTGCATGGTGAATATGGAGCTATCCTTGAAATCAGGAAGACCCAAGTCAACTCCCATTTTTGATACCTACGGGTTCAGCATTCTAAGCAACTCTCTAACCACTGTGTCCTATACCAAATATATAGAAGGAACTCGTTTAAGAGTTCCTTATACCAATGGAATTACAGATCCAGTCCCACTTGTATGAACTTTTATTAGTCTTCTTTGGGAGGGAAAGGGAAGAAGGGGGAGCAGCCGATGAGAATAAGTGGTGTGGGATGGAGAAAATAGAGGTGGTCTCAGACCTTTTTTGATCTGATCTACCTACAAATGATGTTTGGAGATAACAATTAACAGCCATTATTTTGCCAGAAAATGACACCTAAGGAAAATGGTATGTTAGCACCACCTTCTGATGACAAAGAGAATTGCATAGTCAAGCAGTTTTTCTTAGAGCCTGAGGAGGATAAAACAGTAAATCCTCCATACACAGATTCTGCTAGTTAAAAATATTGAGCCAGTGCTCAGAGGATAACTTTTTGCCTTCATTGCCTACTTGACTGTTTCCCTATAGTATCATTATATAAAACAGGAATCTGTTCAACAGATGCCTTTCTGGAGTTGTATCTTTGGTTATGGTACTGGCTAATCTTAGAAGTCACTTAATTTCCTCTGTAAATCGAGGGGATTATACGCAATGATCCCATACAAATGTGAAAAGCAATGAATCTCAGAATTTTAATATGAACATAATGTCTATGGAAACATGTTTTTCCCCCAAATAAATCCAGTCCATATGAGAGATGAAAAGCAGACTTTTGAATCACTGGACACCTAGATAATAATTTCCATATTGAAGAGAATAGTTAAGTAGCACAGGAAGTAGAGTGTTGGAATTGAATTAGGAGGCACTGATTTGAAATGACTTCAGACATTCATTACCTGTGTGACTTTAACGTTTTAGCTTCAGTTTCCCCATCTATAAAATGGGGGTGGTAATAGCACCTACCTCACAGGATTGTGAGGATCAAATGACATTATATATAAAGTTCATTGAAAATCTTAAAGTACAATATAAGTGGTATTCAATGAGAAGTTAATACCTATTATTATTATCATATCATATCATCAGATGGACTTCATGAGCCTTCATATAGACCAACTGGGCAAGGAGATTAGCTATAACCCTAATACCGGGTAAGCAGGATAGAATAGTAGAGCTCTTCATTTTTCTGGAAAGTGTATGGAGCTAGGTATATTTCTATAGAAGACATAAGGAAATACTTTAGGATTTTGTATAGGGCAAAAAACTTCAGAAGAAAGGCGCATGTTTCCCATGTAAGGAACTAGATTAATCTAAATAGGTGTGGGAATGTGACGGAGGGAGGAGTTCTAAGAGATGAACACAATATAGTAGTGATTGGTACTATTTCAGGGGAATGCAGCAATAAAGAATGCCTTTTCCTTCATGCTGACCCTGCCTCCAAGATGCATGATTGTCCCTGGTATGATCAAGGTTTCTGCAAGTATGGTAAGGTTGTGATTGACAGAAGACTTCAGTTTTTCTTACCTATTATGAAAAAATGTGTCAGGAGGGAGAAGGGTGTGATTTATTTCTGAGCTTCCCTAGTCTTTGACATTGATGCTCAAATCAAAATAGAAATATTTTCAGCTTCTTTTATCCCTACCAATAGAAAAGAATATACGTAATTTTCAATTGTGCATGGCACCTTCACAAAAATTGACCATGTATTAGGACATTTAAACCTCACAAACAGATGAAAAAATATTAAGAACATAACCAAATGCAATAAAAAATTAAATTTAGCAAAGGATTACTGAAGAAAAAATAAATTGGAAATTAAATATTTTAATTCTAAAAAACTGGCAGATCAAAGGACAAGGGGCAGTTAAGTGGCATAGTGGATAAAGTACTGAACTTGGAGTTAGGAAGACTCATTTTGACCCTAGCTGTGTGATTCTGGGCAAGTCTGTGTTTGCCTCAGTTTCTTCATCTGTAAAATAAGCTGAATTAGGAAATGACAAAGCACTCCAGTATCTTTGCCAAGAAAACCCCAAAGGGAATCTTAGTTAGACAAACAAGACAACAAAAAAGATAAAACAAAAGCAATGGGTAATATCATTAAAGACAATGTCAAGAGTGAAATTCCAAATTTTGGGGGATGCAGCCAAAACAGTCCTTGGGGGTGATTTATATTTCTTATATGCCTAGCTCAAATTCTCTCCAGCCCTTAATTTTTATCATGGTAAATGCCACTATTTTATCAAAAGTCTTAAAAATAATTATGGATGTTCTAACCTGAATATAACATCCTTTCTGTTAATCCCTTTTTAAAATATTAAATCTTTGAGTTTTTTTTCTCTTGGGCATTATTAGCCTCTGAGCACAGCTTGTCCATCTGTGCTAGCTTCAGGAAATCTCCCCCTTCACGGTTAGAATTGCTAACTGTGTGGTTGTTGTAGGAAATCTCCCAGGTTACTAGACCAGCAAACAAAGGTCGATGGGATAATGCCTAAAGTTCACATGGTCCCAAAGGCAATAAGTTAAATATTTCTCACTATCAAAGTTCAAGTTCATCTACTGGGGCTATCATCAAGTAATAGATTCATCTAACAGTACCTACTGGTATAACATGTCCTACTTGAGTAGCAAGAATAAAGACACTGAACCCCAACAATTACTTCTGAGTAGGCAGGAAATTTGGTTCAGTGGTTATCCTCCCATTGCAGCTTCTCTATTTCCTGTCAGTTTCCTATCCACCCCAAAGCCAATTATTCCTGTCTGTACTGGGGCTGACATAAGATATGTTTCTTTTATTATTAAAGCTTTTTTATTTTCAAAACATATGCAACAATAATTTTTCAACATTGACCCTTGCAAAACCTTTATGTTCCAATTTTACTCCCCCTTCCCTCCCCACCCCCTCCCCTAAATGACAAGTAATCCAATATATGTTAAACATGGTAAAAATATCTTAAATCCAATACTTGCATATATATTTATATAATTATCTTGCATAAGAAAAATCAGATCAAAAAGTAAAAAAAATGAGAATGAAAATAAAATGTGAGCAAACAACAATAAAAAGAGTGAAAATACTATCTTGTGATCCACAATCCTCTTTGGGTGTGATGGCTTTCTCCACTAAGATGTGTTTCTTCTTGGACTGCCAGGTCCTTTGTGTAAATTCCGCCATGTGAGAAGAGTCCTATGTGTCAACTACTTAGTTGGCTTCTGTCCAGAAGGACCTGATTGCAGATTTGCACAGTATGTACTTCCTTGAACCATTGCTCACACCAGAACGCTAGATTAGACCCTTCACCGATCCCTCGTTCCTAATCCCTAAAGGGCAGAAGCTTGTGTGTCCCCAATAGCTCATAATAGAGCCCAGTATCTAGGTCCCTCCAAATTCTCACTCTTCCAAAATAGCCCATTCTACTGATGCTCTATAATAGGGGTTTTCTTGCTATTACCTACCCTTTGCTTTAACAAAATTATTCTTCAGCAGCAGAAAAAGCTCAACATATGCTTGACCTGGGTGGGAATCTTTTCCCTTCAAGATTTGAAACCTAAAGTTTATAGCAACCTGTAGTATTGAGCACATTAATAGACTGGAGTTGGAAGTGTTAGATTGGTTTTTTAATTATTTCTCATATACTTTCCTCAGCCTCAAGATGACTGTATTACTACATAAGGCAAGTCACTCAAAGGTAAGAACTATAAAGGGGTCTGGGTCAGCTATGCTGATCTCATTCCAATTTTCTACCATCACTATGTTTTCCAGGAGTTCCTTACCTCAGAAAAATGGCACCTGATTCCTCCATGAAAAAGATGACATCTTTAAAGTCTGTTATAAATTTTTTAGTATGTGTTCTGTCCAATTTGCTTAACATTTTAATATTTTTAATGCCATTATTGATCCATGAAATATTTTCTAGCTTCATCTGATTTTTTTATATATAGCCTTGGGGATTTTTGTTAAATAAAAGAGTGCTGACCCAATCCCAGGCTCAGAAATGCCAATCCTCTATGAGGTAGAAGTGGGGCAGGACTCCTCAATCTAGCATCTGTGAAAACAGAAGCAGTTATTCTACTCAATAGCAACAGCAACACCGAATAGAATCTGGATTTAAATGTAATGTTTGAGCAAGTAAGAGAATGTTTGACAAGAAAGAGAAGGGAACTTTCTTGGTGAGGAACAGGAAAAAGGAATACAGGTAAAAGGAAGAAAGAAAGCAAAGACCTGAAATGTGATGTCGTACAAGGGATAAAATTATGCATTAAGAGTGAGGAGACCTGGTTTCAAATTCTACCTTTCTGAGCTTGTTTCCTTGCAATAATAAAGAGAGTGGACCAGACCCCCACACAGACTAAATCTCCTCCTAAATCTATAGGGTACTATACATTAGCATGTAAGTCCATTTAAATTATTTCTAGGGTAGATTTCTAAGAGGAGAGAGAGGGAGGTTTTTGGCTGGGCAGCAGATTCAACTCATAAAAGTGGGACACTGGCATCATAAAATGAGACACACCCCTCTACCTGCTGCCTTAAAAGGGGGGAAGTCCTAAATAGCTGATAGTAATATCTGTGACTGGAGATTGCTGGCATAAGATGGAAAACTCTCCGGACTCTCCAGTCTACTCAGTCTACTTCTGAAGAAGTAAAATAAATGTAGTTATCCCTTCTGGGCCCCCCACAATCTGGAAAATCCATTTAAAACTCATAGAATTATGGGGCAGCTAGGTGGCACAGTGGATAGAGTGCCAGCCCTGAAGTCAGGAGGACCTGAGTTCAAAATCTGATCTCAGACACTTAACATTCCCTAGCTGTGTGACCCTGGGCAAGTCACTTAACCCCAATTGCCTCAGCCAAAAAAAAAAAAAAATCTAACCCTCATAGAAGTAGAAACTTCATCTTCATTTTCCTTTAGGAAATCACATAAGGATTTAGCCTTTTGTATAATGACATAATCTATTAGAATATATTTTTATAGCAACCCTACATTTCTGTATTATCTATTGTCAGCTACAGCTTCCAGAAAACTCCCTCCAAATTCCCAATTAATTTCTTATGCTGAACCATAATATATTGAAACTGTGATTGGGGAAGTCAAGTTGTAGAAGGGATAAATGTAATCACTCTCCTCTCCCCACTCCCACCCCACCCCCTTTTCTTTTGGATAAATAGCAAATAACTAGTCTTTACAAGGTTGACTTTAAATTTGGATGTCTCATCATCCTCTGAGCATAGGATCATTGTTCTGGCACTGAAGAATTCTTTAGTCTCAATTCCTATTTTTTCCTTTTCTTCTTTCAGAATGTAAATCAACTACAAGGGCCAACAAAATTTTCTGCTTTTGTGGAAATGTCTTCTGAACACAGTTGGCAAGAGAGTCCACCAGCTGAAGTCTCAAGCAAATCCAATGTGTCCTTTGCAGAAGTTCATTTGCTTTAGGGTGGGTATTAAGGCTTAGAGAATTTTTCCACCTTTTGTGTTATGAATTAATAATATATTTCAATCAGTAATCTGGGAGTGAATAATCCTCTATGTATAACAAGTCAGGATACTACTTGAACTTAAAGAAAGAATGTATGACTATAGGAGAGGGTAGCTACTGGCAAATCAAATGCTCAAAATGCCTGAAAGTTACCACAAGGCAATTCTTAGCAATGTTATCTTATTTTTATATTTCCTGACAAATTGTATTGCTTGCTTTTTTAAAAATGTAGGAAAAAGTTTAAAAATTAATAAAGATTTTGCATTATTGTCTTTCAATTATTATTTAATTTTTTTATTTTTGAGTACTTGGAGTGATTGAGCTCTTTACTCTTCCTTTTTTTTCTAGTTATACATGTATATTAACTTTTTAAATACATATTTATGGATCATGTTATGAGAGAATAATCATAATAAAAGGGAAAAACCATAAGAGGGGAGAAAAACAGAAAAAAAAAGAAATGAACATAAGCATGTGTTGATTTACATCCAATCTCCATAGTTCTTTTTCTGGATGCAGATGGCATTTTCTATCCAAAGTTTATTGGGATTGCCTTGGATCACTAAACCATTGAAAAGAACCAAATCTTTCACAGTTGATCATTGTACAATCTTGCTGTTACTGTGGTCAGTATCAGTTCATGTATACCTTCCTAGGCCTTTCTAAAATCAACTTGCTCATAATTTTTCATAAAATAATATTCAATTACCTTCATATATCACAACTTATTCAGCCTTCCCCAAATGATGGGTATCCACTCATTTTCCAGTTCTTTGCCACTACAAAAAGAGCTGCTACAAACAGTTTTGCTTATTTAGGTCCTTTTCCCTCCTTTATGATTTCTTTGGGATATAGATCCAGTATTGGTACTGCTGGGTCAAAGAGTATGCACAGTTTTATAGCCATTTGGACATAGTTCCAAAGTGCTTTCTGGAATCGTTAGATCATTTCATAACTCCACCAACAATGCTTTAGTGACCCAGTTTTCCCATATCCCCTCCAACATTTATCATTATCTTAGCCAATCTGAGAGGTATGAAGTGGTACCTCAGAATTGTTTTAATTTGCATTTTTCTAATCAATAGTGATTTAGAGCATTTTTTCATAACTAGAGATGACTAATTTTGTCATCTGAAAATTGTTCATGTCCTTTGACCATTTATCAATTGGGGAACGCCTTGTATTCCTATAAATTTGATATATATTAGAAATGAAATCTTTGTTAGAAACACTGGCTATAAAAATTTTTTTCCCAGCTTTAATCTTGTGTTGTTTTGGTTTTCTGCAAAACCTTTTTACACAGTTGTTCATTTTGCATTTCATAATGTTCTCTAGTGGTTCTTTGGTCTCCAAAGATCTTTTCTTAAGATGTAGTAGGTAAATTATCTCTTGCTCTCCTAATTTGTTTATATTATCACCCTTTTCGTTCAAATTATGTACCCATTTTGACCTTATTTTGCTATGAGGTGTGAGATGTAGATCTATACCAAATTGTTAATATATTTTCCAGTTTTCCCAGTAATTTTTGGATGATAGTGAGTTCTGATCCCAGAACTAGAGTTTGGGGTTTATCAAATATTAGCTTACTATAGTCATTGATTATTGTGTCATATATATCTAACCTATTCCACTGTTCCACCACTCTATTTCTTAGCCAGTACCAAATGGTATTGATGACTACTACCTTATAATAAAGTTTTGAATCTGGTATGGCCCAGGTCATCATCCTTTGTATTTTTTTTCATTAATTCCCTTGATATTCTTCAATTTTGTTCTTCCAGATGAATTGTTATTTTTTTCTAGCTCTATAAAATAATTTTTTGACAGTTTGATTGGTATAGCATTGAACAAGTAGACAAATTTAGGAAGAACTGTCATTTTTGTTTTATCAGTTCAGTCTACTCATGAGCAATCGATATTTTTCCAATTGTTTAGATCCAACTTGGTGTGAGAAATATTTTGTAATTGTAGTCATATAATTTCTGGATTTGTCTTCTTATTCTTCCTTCTTGGTGTTAACATCTATTTTGAGAGAAAAAGAAGGAAGAGAAGGGGAAGGAAGAAGGGAAGAAGGGAAGCAGGGAAGGAAGGGAAAAAAGAGGGAAGGAGGAAAGGAAGGAGGGAATGAAGGAAAAGAAGTAAGTAATGGAAGAAAGGAGGGAAGGAAGATAAAGGGAGGAAGGGAAGGAGGGAAGAAAGGAGGAGAGAAGGGAAAGAAGGAAGTAATCTGTTAAAGTCTTAGGATGTGAGATACATTGCTCAGGGTTTTCTGATATATGGGAAGGAGGAAAAGTAGAATCCTTAGTTTTCTTGGCCTTTGTAGTCCCAGACTACAAAGCGCTTTTGTGCTTTTATTTTCTACCTGGTATCACTGACCACTCTGAGGCCCTTTAAAATCCTTGTTGAGCGAATGAATCGGTTCTATCAGGATGCTGACAATGTGTGCTCTTCTCAAGTTTCTTTTTCTAGCTAATTGCAACATTTTTTTTTGGCAGGAAATACAGATCATATATATATATATAGGAAGTCAAATGTATGTCATGGGTTCTGCTAGGGTTTCACTATGCAATGTGAGGAGCTCTAGTAGCATATTTGAGGAGGAAGTTAAGCCCATCAACTGTTTTCTTTCAGTACAGAAGAAACAGTCTTTATGCTAGCAAGTTCAACAAGAATCAAACAACAGTATTCTTCAGAAAATAATAGAATATCTGAATGGTTGGACAACCTTTTTGGCAAATATTACCAGTGGTCACAGCACATAGGATACTCGGGATAGAGAAACTTATTTATTTAATATTGAAATTAATATAATTTAATGAAGAAAACTCACTAAAGCCTGAATAGCATGAGAGGTAAATGCTTCATTTTGTTTTCTTATCCAATAAATGAGTGAGCCTCAAACATAAAAACAGAAGTGAAGACAATGTCTGAATCTGATAGCTATTGACTTATATAGCAAATTATTGAATACATATTCATTCATACATGTTCAATATATTGAATGTTATCTAAAGGAAGAAATACATATGATCTAAGAAAATTCACATGATTGTACATCTTATGTGGTTCTACCTAAGCTGGGTCTGTCACATGTGACTTGGAAGAAACACTTCTAAGATCTGGCTAAGTTTCATGGTCGGTTCTAATATAATAGTGGCCTTCAGCACAATGAAGGCAGTTGATACTTATTTTATGTGTGTTGATATATACTCTGTGCTTCCATTGTGTTAGGTCCAAGCGAGAGATGCTTTTTAAATTAAAAAAAATTAATGCTATTTTATTTTTCCAAATACATGCAAAGATAGTTTTCAACATTTAACATTTCAACATTCATGCAAACCTTCTGTTTGAAATTTCTCTCTCTCTCTTCTCCCCTCCCCAAGACAGCAAGCAATTTGTTGTAGGTTAAATATGTACAATTCTTCTAAACATATTTCCATAGTTGTGATGCTGAGCAAAAAAAAAAAAAAATCAGATCAAAAGGGGAAAAAACACAAGAAAGAAAAAACAAGCAAATAATAAAAAAAATGAAAATACTATGCTTTGATCCACATTTAGTCTTCATAGTCCTCTCTCTGGATGCAGATGGCTTTCTCCATCACAAATCTGTTAGAAATGCCTTGAATCATTTCATTGTTGAAAATAGCCAAATCCATCGTAGTTGATCATCACATAATCTTGCTATTACTGTGTATGATGTTCTCTTGGTTCTGCCCACTTCACTCAGCAATAGTACATGTTAAGTCCAAACTTTTATGAAATCAGCCTGCTCATTATTTCTTAAAGAACAATAATATTCCATAACATTCATATACCATAACTTATTCATCCATTTCCCAACTGATGGACATCCCCTCAATTTCTAGTTCCTTGCCATTACAAAAAGGGCTGCCACAAACATTTATATGATCTTTTTGGGATACAAACCCAGTAGACACACTGATGAATCAAAGGGTATGGTTTTATAGTCCTTTGGGCATAGTTCCAAATTGCTGAGAGATGCTTTTTTTTAATCTTAGAGATGACACACAAGTGATGGTTAATTTGTACCACTCAAATTACTGTCATATTAGTAATGAGCCTGCACCTATAATTTCATTGGCACAGGGAGCTTCTGGGTAAGAAAACTCTATGCCACTGCAGGTTGAAACTTTTGCAAAGGTTCCTATTTAGGAATTCACTTAGTCTATAAATTGGAACCTTTATATTTTTATATTTTAATATTTTGATAATCAATTTCTTTTGTCATCTAATGTGACTTTATTTTATGCATTTTAAAACATTCTGAGAAGGGAACACAGGTTTTATCAGTCCGACAAAGGGTTCATGGCATAAAAATGATTAAGAACTTTTGTCTTAGCTTTGAAAATTGTCTGGAGTGGGGTGGTGACAAATGTTTATAATCCCTACTATTGGACAAGTATGAGATTTGTAGATCAGGAATTCTGAGATGTAGGAGGATTACCCAGGTTCAGAAAATACAGTGGTTCACAATGGTCAATACATTTCCAATCTGGATGAAATAGGAAGAGAAGAAAGAAAAGGAGAAAGGAAAGAAAGGAGGAAGAAAGAAGAGGGAGGAAGGGAGTTAACTATTCACCTAGATTTCCATAGTATGTTTCAGATGTAAAACTTAAACCTAAATCTTCTTGATTTAGAAGCCAGCTCTCTATGCAATATTAACACGGGTGTTAAACTAAAAAAAATAAAATGGAATCCTGCAGGATACATATTGATTTAGAAAATCACAAACTATTTTATTGTATTTTTTTATTTATTTTGTAAACATTTCCCAACAGAACTTAAATCTAGTTAGGGTCATTGAACTTCAGTTTCTACCCTACACCATGACAATCCTTTTATATTATAGGAAATCAAAATGTTTTAGAAAGGAGCACAGGGGGGCAACTAGGCGGTGCAGTGGATAGAGCACCAGCCCTGAAGTCAGGAAGACCTGAGTTCAAATCTGGTCTCAGACACTTGACATTCCCTTACTGTGTGACCTTGGACAAATCACTTAACTTCAATTGCCTCAGCAAAAAGCAAAAAAAAGAGAGAGAGAGAGAGAGAGAGAGAGAGAGAGAGAGAGAGAGAGAGAGAGAGAGAGTACAGGCTGAGTTTTGTAAGGAAAGCTTCATGAAAGAGGTGGGACTTGTGTAGAACCCTAAAATACAATGGAATTTGAGTCAACAAAGTAGTGGAAATGGATACAGTATGAAAGACTGAGAATTATGACTGGTTGAGGAGGAAAAATGATATTGGGAATAGTGAAAGATAATAGCATCTCTGTTATCTAATGAGGGCCCTGAAAAGTACAGTGAAAGAATTTGGACATTACTCTATAATATTTATAAATAAATAAATAAATAATGTTCATAAATAAATAAATAAATTCATATTTATATGAATAAAGATTCATAAAGAGTGAAGAGATATGATGAAAGTAGAATTTTAAACTGTATGCAAGATGGATTTAAAAGGAAGGAGGGGACAAAAAGGAGAGCATTTAGGCTGTAGTAATAACCTAAGCATAAAATAAAAGATCTGAATTTGTAGGGTAGTGGTGGGGATAAAAAGGATATTTTCTTTAAATTACCTTGGCATCATTTGAACTTGAAATATCAGACTTACATAATAATATAATAATAGAAAAAATATATATTACTTGATACAAGGGAGAATTAAAGATCTTTAAAATAAAGATTTGCATCTTGATAATTGAACTAATGGTATTATGGACAGAGATAAGGGAGTTGATATGGAGATGTGGAAAGGGAAAAAAAATTATCTGGACATTTTGAATATAAGATGATGACTGGACCTTCACTTGCTTACATTTACAGGCACCTGGACTTTGGGTGGAGAGAGAGAAAGAGAGGGAGAGAGGGAGACCTGACTTCTCCATTGTAGTAATTAGTTGAAGATGGGAATGAATTACAATGGAATGGGCAGAAGAAAGACTACAAAGTTTTAATTTAAACTCAAAGCAACTTTATTTTTATCAATATAGTGTGTCAAATCCGTGCTAAAGAAAATCTGGCTACTTACTGACAAACTTTCAATGGCATCAATTAGATGTGGGTTCATTTTCTTTAGAAACACAATACTAGAAAACTGATGTGAACATACCCTTTTTTTTTTTTAACAAAAGATGTTTTGTTAAACAGAGACAACTACCTAGCCAAAATTGATAACATATTCTCTAATATATTCCATGATGTATGAACTAAAGTATACTAAAACAGTTATGGTCTTTTTACTATTAATGTAGACTTCTATTGTAACATTCATGATTAGGCATTTAAGTTTAGCAGTCAGTTTTTCTCTTGAAGGTTTAAAAATAACATTTAATATCCTAGTTCTTAGCTAATGCAGCAGAGCTCCCTAACATAGCTGGTTTTAAGTTCAGATAGATAAATACATGTTGTGATTTTTATTTTTGAGAGGCACCTAATTAAAACTGTTTTCTTCAGCCTGTATTACAATGCTACAAATTCCCATCATTAATTGCTCCTTTGGGTCAAGAGATTAGGTCTTGAGCAGGCTGATTTCAGAAAAGCTTGGAAAGACTTACATGAACTAATGATGCTAAGTGAAGTGAGTAGAACCAATAAAACATTGTATCCAGCAAAAACAAGATTATGTGATGATCAACTGTGATGGACTTGGCACTTTCCAACAAAGAAATTATTCAAGGCAATTCCAACAGACTTGTGATAGAAACAGCCATCCACATTCAGAGAGAGAACTATGAACTGAATGTGGATCAAAGTATAGCATTTTTACTTTTTGTTGTTATTTGCTTGTTTTTTTCATGTTTTTTTTCCCCTTTCTCCTTTTGATCTGATTTTTCTTGTGTAGCATACGAATATGGAAATATGTTCGGAAGAATTGCACATGTTTAACCTATATTGGATTGCTAGTTGCCTATAAGAGGAGGTAGAGGAGGAAGAGGGAGAAAAGTTTGGAGCACAAGGTTTTACAAGGGTAAATATTGAAAACTATCTTTGCATGTATTTGGAAAAATAAAAAGCTATTTTAAAAAAGAGATATTAGGTCTTGAGTAGACCCTTTTAAAAATACAAATGTTAGATCTAGGATAAAGTAAGTCTTTAATATGTAATTATATATCATATAATATACATTACATATTTATATTATATATATTTTGATATGAATAACATCATATATATGATATATACTATATATCATATATAATAAGTCTTTAATATAATTATTGAATTATATAGGTCAATGGAAAGGTGCTGAAGGGAGGGTGGTAGAGTAGCATTACTCTAATATGAGAAAATAAAGGATTGGAGTACATAAATTATATAGATGGGAAACTGGGCCCCAAAGTATTTCCTTTAAGTATTATTTCAGAAATTCCTGTGTAGAGAGGATGGGCATAAAGTCTTCCTAATATGGAAACCCCATATAGAAATATGAAGGGGGCTGGTACCAATGGTCTAGATTTGAATTAAATTCTAGGGGAAATCATAGATTTTCCTCTCTAAGCCCTAGTAGGAGTTGGAGTTATCACAACTTATCTGTTCTTCCTTTTAAAACTAGGTCTCCAACATACAGGTTAATTGTAATACAGTGCACCAAAGGGATAAAATAAATACTTAATATATCTCTACTCCACACCCTCCATTCATGTTGACCAAGGAAGTTAATCTGTGTGATGAGGAACAGATCTTTTGACTATTTTTTTCTTTTCAGTAATTTTCCATAAGAATAATATTCCTATAGCACTAATTTTTTAAAATTATATTTTATTAATTTTTTTCAATTGCATGTAAGAACAATTTTTTAACAATTTTTTAAAATTTTGAGTTCCAAGTTCCTTCCCCATCCCATTAAAGACAAGCAATTTGATAAAGATTATACATATACCACTAATACTTTACTATACTTCAAAAACTTTACTGTTCCTCCTCCCCTCTTCCCAATTGAAAATTTAAGCTTTTATATAAATTTCAATGCTTCTCACTGTGTCTTGGTCTATCAGAAGAACTCTTGACACAATATATAGTGTCCAGATCAGTCAGTGGTGCTTGCGCCAACGCTGCAACTCTTTGGGTAGAGAAAAGAAAAAGAAGTAATTGTGACCAAAATATTCAACAAGTGCAAGAAGGTACATGAGCATTATTAGAATACTGAGGACTGCTGAGAGGAAAAATCACATTTATGTAAATTTTGTGGGAAAGGCAAGGCCAGAAGCACAGGCATTGTTGGGTAAAGCAGAAAAGGAGTAAATCCCTAATATATTTTACCATCATTTAAGGGTCTGTAATTCAAGCCCCAAAGCCAGGAAATCTTACTCAGGTGCTTGATACTCCAACTGCAGCAAAGGACCCAATATCCAGCACAGAACATGGTGATGCAACCGGCGCCACCCTTCTTCAAGCTGACAAATTTGGGGTATTTAATCCAGGCTGTTTAAAAAGAAGTATGAATCTAGTTGTTAGTGAATTCCAATTCTGGAACTCATTTGTCAAGGGCTTTTGTCTCAGGCTATTTATTGATCAGGGAGATGAAGGTGAAACTCCATAAATTTATCTCAGAAGGACTTTAAAGAACAATTAATCTAGCCCCTTGAAATGCCCAGAAAGGTTTAAAAACTTACCTTCTCCAAAACAGTCTTATTTTTCCTTGAGGAGCTGGGGTCAGCTATTTCATGGGAAACATCATTAGTATGTAGTTTGGGATTCGAAATAGATATCATTTATATAGGTTTTCATGTTAATTCATAACCAAGAATAGATAAAGAGATAATCCAGGTTCTCAAACACAAAATGACAGATCCAGTGGCATAGATACCATAGATATATAGAGATTTCTAAAGAAAGTTTGTGAAAATATCCAAACCCAGCAACTGAATCGTCATCAATCCAGTCTCACCTTTTTGTACTTTTCCCAGTAGCCCCATTATAGAGAAGTTGGAGACTCTAAGCCAAGATGGAAGTTTTCCAGTCTTTAAATCCATCAGACTTCTTTCCAAAAGAGGAGCTATGAATACAAACAAAATTTCCAGTAATATGTCATCCAATTTCACCCACTTTGTTCTAAGAATCTAATTTCATCCTTCCCTCCCACCAAATCTTCCTAGGAGACGGATAATTTAGTATCTTTAGTGGCAAAAATTCCCCAAATGGGCTATTAAAAAGTCATTATTCTAGGCAATAAAGAGAAGAATGACTTGGGCAACACACTACACATGTCATATAAACCCTGATACAAAACTCTTTTCAACCAGAAGAATTTTCAATAGTCTTAGGCCCCCAAGAATTATGACAATTGACCAGAAATTCATAATTCTTTTTGTTGTTGTTTTGAGGCAGGTAGAGTTAAGGGACTTGCCCAGGAGCACAGAGCTACTGAGGCTGAATTTGAACTCAAGTCCTCCTGACTTCCAGGGCTAGTGCTCAATCCATTGTACCACCTAGCCACTCCTAGAAGTGCATAATTCTTAAGTTAATTGATATACAGTTAACTCAATAAGCATTTGTGTGGATATCCTTTCTATCATGCCAATGTGTGTATGTATATACATATATACACATGTATATTTATATGTGTGGGGGCAGCTAGGTGGCGGAGTGGTTAGAGCACCAGCCCTGAAGTCAGGAGGACCTGAGTTCAAATCTGGTCTCAGACACTTCCTAGCTGTGTGACTCTGGGCAAGTCACTTAACCCCAATTGCCTCAGCAAAAAAGCAAAAAAAAAAAATATATATAATAAAATAAAAAATATATATATATATATATATTTATATGTGTGAACATACGAATGTAAAAATGTGTATCTATAATGCCTAGAGGTTATATATACATACACATATACACACATGTATGTGAACATTTGCATGTATAATAGTTTATTGTACACACAGGCACATATACAAATATATTGTTTATATAAACAGTGATTTTTGTCCACACAGGGGACACTTTTCATCAACCAAGTACGTACTTGCTGTTTATTCTTATCAATATTGTCCAAACCGAGGTCATTTTATCTTATGATCTATCTGCTCTCCATGGTCTCTTGTGCATGTTCTCAGCACCTATGATCTCCAAGGCTATTCTCTTCATCTGCCCCATTCCAAAGCCATTCAGGTCCTTGCCCTTATACTATACAGAGAATAACTGAGCACTGGGCAACCTCTCCATTTCTTAGCATATCAAAGAGATTTAAGAGTTGGAAGGGACCTGAACAATCATCTCAGATCAATCTTTTTATTTTAAAGACAAAGGGCTGAGATCCAGAGGTAAATGACAATCACCCAGCCAGAGCCAGGATTCCAATCCAGGTTCTTTGATTTATCAAGCTTTATGGAGTTGCCTGAGCCATAGAGAGAAGTCATGAGTGTCAGAGACAAGAGCCAATATCTTCATCAACTTTTCATCTAAAACAACATTGCTCTACTGCATGACAGCATTAAGAAATACTAGTGGTCATTATATTTTCCACACATCTAAGCTATTAAACTCTCACTAGTTCTTAACTAGCAACCATTACTTTTTCTATCTTATTTTCATCTGGAACTCAAACCAGCAATTATTTCCTGCCCACATTTCATACATGACTAAATGCAGGTGTGTTGACTTTACAAAGGGGAAGTTTATGTTTTTCCTGGATCTATGTTCAACTCTGTCCCACATCCTTTCTAACCACATGAAATGAGTAGAAAATATTCTCCCCCATTATTCTATGATCCAGTCTCATCTTAGTGGAAAACTGTAAATTAACTCAATAGGGTACAGTGTAATGTCTCTAAAGACCTTTAAGGGCAGATGAAAACTGCTATATATATATAAATATAAAAGACAAGCTATCATCAAAAGTCACAGTGAAGAGAGCTATCATGAGCTTCAAATATATTACTTGAAAGCATCATAGTGGTAAAAATGAAAACTAGCTAGATTAAGAAAAGGATCTTTAATGGAAAGAAAAGTATTCCCCAACTTTAGGAGAAAATGTTTTTTGTGAGGAAGAAAAATCACTTGGGAAGAAAAACAATGACAATGCAAAATTCTATGCCTGGCTCCTGGTCTTCTTCCAATCAGATATACCTACTCAAATCCAACAATGTACCTATTTCCACTTTTATAACTACTACTGCTAATTGTTCTCATTGAAACAAAATAATATAACATAGAGACTTGCTTCTCCAATTGAATTCTGATCCTACTCCAAACTCCTGTATGCCACATCCTACTGTTTTCCAAGAATCTATCTTCACTCCAAGCTTCCCATTCCAGCCCAAACCCTGACTGTCTTACTTAAACCTCTCCATCCCTTTTATAGAACTGTCACACTTGCTCATCACCAATGAATGGACTTGGCTTGTTCCATCCCATGACCACTCAAGTCTTAGTCTTGATATGTGAATCTTTCCTCTAGATTCCAATCAAAGCAACACACACACACACACACACACACACACACACACACACACACACACAGTCTGCAAACCAGCATAAGCACACCACTCTACTAACTGGCCTGGCTGATCAGCAGTGAGAAATAAAGGCCTGGCGTGATTCCTACTTCCCTATCACTGGTCCTGCCTCTTCTCCAGTGATTTTTTTTTTTAATATCAGACTCTAGGAATCTTTAGCAACATATTGAACTAGGAATGTCTTCCCCCAATTAAACTTTGAAGCCTGATTACCTGTTCTGTACATATCACCTGGACCCTGGTTTCCTGCACTGGTATCACTTGTTTTCCAAGAAGTCACCGTATATTTTAAGTTCCAGAAGTCTGTACCCCCTGGACTCAAAACAGATCCACAGAATCCCTTTAGATCCAGGAGCCCTAAATATCACCAAAACCCTAGAAGCACTTCCTTGATCTTTAGAAACCTATTCCTGTAAGAAAATCTCAGAATCACACACATTCCCTCTGAATCTTCCCTTGTTCTTGAGTCTCAGACACCTGGTTGGTTGTTTTTTTAAGATGTGCTTTTCTGTTAAATGTTTTAACATGTGAAAATGCCTTTTTTCTTCCTGAACTTCAGAGAATAGTTCTTGGACTCTGTCTCTTCTCCCTGAAACCTGATCTGTGACCCTAGAACCACCAAGTCCATTTCTCTACATACAAGCCTTTGCAAACTAACTCCTATTTTTTAGGGACCAAAAGAATCTTCTTTCATTCACCAAAACTGCAGGAACAGGTTTCAGTAATTCCTTAACCCTAGTGAGACACTGACTTGGCAGAATCACAGAATGTAATCCCTTATGACCCAATAGGCCTGATTGCTCCTAGATGGAATTTTCTACTTTCTGCAGCTCTCATTCCATCCTGAACTCAATCTCCTACAATTCCAACCCCATCACTTCCCAAAATTGCTCTCTTCTTCCTGACTGCTCTTCATAATCTTTTTTGTTAATTTATCATTCATCTTTTGCTCCCTAAGTAATCATGAGCATCTCTCAAAGTTCTCTTCTTATTCAACATACCTTCTCCCTAGTTTTTATGATTTCTGATCAGTTATGATATCTTAAGAATCAGCATTAACCTTTTGAAATGACCAGGCCTCCAGAGAAGCCTGCTCTATTACTCTTTAAGAGGTGTATCTAACCCTTGCAGATATGCTAAACAAAGCAACTTGTTTATGGAGGAGCCAGTGATCACTATCAATAAGCCCCATGAGTCAGCACTGCACTCTAAACCAACTATAAATCAAACTGAAGTCCTGAATCTTTGAAGATATTGGTTATTAGGGAGTAGCCCCAAGACCTGCTACCACAGTTCCTGACCTTTCACCAGAGCCCAAGATCCCTGGAATGCCCACATCTCTCCATTTTGATCCCAAACCATGAGAGCCTGTTGTAATAGCACCAAAGCCAACCATAACCATCCTGGAGCAGATATCAGAAACCACTGAGATGACGTAAGAATCAGACATAAAGCAAATTATTCTGTCTCAATGGAGAAACTTAGTCTTTTCATTAGTGATCAAGCTATATACATTATCTGAACACTGAAAGTAGGTAGGAATGATGATACACATAGATGAAAAGTTTCTCAAAAACGTGTATGACATTAAGGGCAGTTTTCAGCTCAACAGTTTTGGATATTAATAGATCTCTAATTAGTGAAGATAAAGATATATAGTTTTAGTTCCCTAGTTTGAGTTCTTAATAAAGATCTGTACTGGAGCTTTGAGGAATAATCTTAACTGCTCATAATACACTTAAGTTAAAGGGCTAACTTGCTTTTCAAATCTATTAAGGGTCTCCCCAAAAAAGTTTCCTGACAAAATGAAACAATAAGACATCTGAAAACACCAATTAAGAATCTATTTAGACAATAGTACTTTAAAGTTTCTGCCCTTAATGTCATACATATTTTTGAGAAACTTTTCATCATTGTGTATCTCCATTCCTATCTACTTTCATTGTGGAGATTCTGTATATAGTTTGATCACTAATGAAAAGATCAAGTTTCTCTCGTTCTGATCAGGCCCTGGTAGAAGGGTCCTCTTAAGGAAAACCAGTAAACTCTATCCATTACAACTGTAGAGTAAGGTCACATTTCTTCCTGTTTTTATTTATTTATTTGTTTATTTTGAGAGGCAATTGAAATTAAGTGACTTGCCCAGAGTCACAGTGCTAGTAAGTATTAAGTATCTGAAGCCCTATTTGAACTTAAGTCCTCTTGACTCCAGGGCCAGGTGCTCTATCCACTGCCCCAGCTCACATTTCTAAAGACACAGCTCAATGACAGGATAAGGACCAACTGTACTTAGTGAGTTGTTAACAATTGCTAGTTCATTAGTCCAGCTCTTCCTGTTGGCTGTACCCTGAAGGAGGAACAAATAAGAAGTCCCTACCTCGGAAAAGGCTGACTCTATCCCAAAGTCTGGTTAGATAGATGTCCTTCTGTGCTTTTTTTTTTTTTTTTTAAACCCAGGTTCCCTATGGTTAGGTGCCCAAATTCCTGGAACCAGATCCCTACTCCAAATCAGTGTATTCCACATACCCAGTACTTATTCTTTCTTCTTCTCATCCCCTTTTGATGGGAATGGAAAATGGACACAGATGGGCTACCATTTAAGAAGGAATGATAATTCTGGCAAGCACCTAGACTATCATTGGGGAAAGGGATGAAGTTATTAAAAATACTAACAGGAATCCAAAATTTTAACAGCATCTCTATAAAAACCTCCAGGAGAAATAACTATTTGAAAATGGACTACTTGTTTACCTTGTAAGACTCTTTCCCCTTCTGGGAAGCTGTGGTGAGATTTCTGGACCTCAATATTCCCCTTTTGAGGTCTCCCTGGTAATACTCCCAGATGTTGATACCCAGGGTAGAGTTCTGGAAACCACTCTAGTCCCAAGGATGTAGGTAGGCGCTTGCCGCCAGTAGTTTCAACATGACTACTGGTCAGGTTTTTAGAAGCGAAATGACAGGCTGGGTTTAAAGGTAGCTGATCACATTTAATGCGTGTTGCCCATGTATTGGGATTGGGATAAGGCTCTGAAGATACTGGTTTCTTACTCTCCACTGGATTAACTGGAGTGATTGAATCCTTGTACCCATCTTCCTCTTCTTGTAGATATTTTAAAACCAAAGTAGACAGACTTTGGTTACCTAAATCTGCCAAAGAAAGCAATTCTTCACAACTTGAATCAGGATTGTCATGGTGAAGTGTATTCTCTATGGCTAAATTATTGTTATTAACTTGCTTCCTCAGGCCACCTCTCAAGTAATCCAATTTGGGTACTTTTACCTCAGGTGATTTTTTGTCTTTAGATCCTTTACTCCAACTACCCTTTCTAGCTGCCAATCCAAAATGAAACCCTTTTTTCTTCGCTCTATGTTTGATGTGATGGTTCTCTCTTCCTCCAGTTTGAAGTGACTTAGACAATGAGGAATTTACATGATTAGCTGAGAAAAAGGATCCTATGCTTTTTCTCAGGGTCTCAGAGTTATTAACACTGTATGAGGCTTCTGAAATAGGGTCCCAAGCTTTGTGGCCTCTCTCATTGCTTTGTAAAATTGCATAAGGATTCTGACTTCTATCAAGACTTGGAAAACTCTCACAAATACTGGAAGGCAAGTCTAATGTTTCTGCCAGCAGTCTCTGTCCTGGGTGCTCAATTCTGTTATCATTCAACAAGCCTGACCAATGTGTCTTATCTTCATTGGTAAAAGAACATTTGGAAGGGCTGCTCCCAAAAATTTCTGAAGGATTTTTGCTCTTGTCTTCCCCCGATTTAGGTAAATATTTTGTATATTTTGCCTTGGAAATTTTTTTTTCTGCAGAAAACAAATGCCCATTCTCAGCCAGAAACACAACCTTCTTTGGTCTAGTAGAATTCTGTGTCATTTGGGAGTTATTTTTAATTTGCTTCTTCATATTTTCAGTTGTCTGCATAGCAGTTCTCATTTCTAAGTCAGCATTATGTAGTCTAACTTTCATAAGGTTAGTGTTAATTCTCTTACTTTGACCCTTTTTACGTGTCTCTTCATGAGCAGTTTTTGTCGGCTTTTTTGGTAACCTCTTTGATTTGGGAGCTTGAAAGAAAGCTGCCTTGGAATTAGTAATGTCTGAATTAAAAGGAAGAATGGTTCCTACCTTCTTACAGAAAGGTAAATGAGACTTTAACCGTTTAAATTGTTTCTTACAATGGGGACACAACTCCATTTGAGGTAAGATGTCCACCATCTTCCTGCTAAGAAATACAAATGTGACATATTATTATAAAGAAAACAAACTTCCTTTTCAAATCTGTTTAATTAGATACCCATTCATACTAATTTTAAATGTAAAGGAAATGAGTTGGAATTGAAAGACTCCATTTCATCTTTTTGTGAAGGTAGAAAAGTTAATGGGATAGTTTTTGTTTTAAAAATAAACTCAAATCTCTGTCTCTAATTTGCCTCAGTAAGGAATTTTCTGTTTTCTCCTAAGGTCTTATGGGGATAGACCTCTACAGAAGAGAATTAAAAGAATCTCTTTGTCACCCCTGATTTCTGTCTTCAGTAAAATACTAAGTGCTTTAGAGGAAAAAAGAAGATAATCTTAAACTAATGGATAAGTAGAAGGATAAGGAAGAAAGAGAAAGAGACAATTAAAAGATAAGCTAAATATGGGATTTATTATTATGTACTGAAGCACACTAGCAGAAAACAAGTGAGCATTAAAGCTTTAAGAATTATTAAATGTTTAATTTAAAACATTGAATGCTAACATAACCAACTAAACTTTCTGAGTATTATTCAGGTTTATATTAATATATATGAAAGCTTTTAATAAAGACCATCATTTTGTCATTCAAGATGGAAAAGAGAAGTGTGCCCTAGGATTATAAGACAGTGTGGTATAAAGTACAGGAATGAGAATCAGGAGACGTGGATTCTACTATCTGACAAATAGCTAGTTTTTTGATGCTGGACAAGTTGCTTAAGGACCATGGGCCTTAATTTCTTCATCTACATGTAATATGAACAAATTGAACTAGATAATTTCTAAGGTCTCTATTAACTATAATATTGATTCAGAGATCCAAGGATTTGCAGCTACTTATCTTTTCACATCAGTGGCATTCTCTCTTTTACCTCCCCAGTTATACATAAGACACTCAAAATTTCAGGTGCAAATATCTTTTTCCTATTATTCCAGTCGTTCTTTTTCTCTAGACAAAAACTTTTATCTAATCTATGTAAGGTATCATGGCTATAACCATTTGTGACTCAAAGGCAAAGATGAATGTTCCAAGGTTAGAAAATAAACAATGCAACAAGCAACTTACATGAGAAACAGAAAGAAACCAGATAGACTTATCAATCCATTTATCAGAGTAATCCTATAACACCACCCTGGGTCAAGTCAGGTAAAACAAAACTATCTTTATTGCCAAGACAAATGAAATGGGAAAAGGGACTTGAGAATAGTATTTCATTAAAGCTTCTTCTTTGGGAGAAGAAAAAAAAGTTTGTTTCCCCCAGTGTAGCTTTTCTCACATATGTGTAAAATCTCAGTAGTTCTCTATTTAAATGCCTTCCCATGAAGAATACTTGGTAGTTACCAAGTTGAATAATAATAGCAATAATAATAATGATAGCTAGCATTTTACATTGCACTTTAAATTTTGCAAAATGCTTTGAAAATATTATATATCCCATTTTATCCTCACAAATAATCCTGGGAGATAGGTGCTAGTGTTATCCCCTTTTTACAGATGAGGAAACTGAGATTCACAGAATTTAAGATTTACTCAGAGCGACACCACTAACAAATGTATGAAGGAAAATACGAATTTAGCTCCTCCTCATTCCATGTATTGCACAGTATCCTCCCTAAAATATTGCTCCACTACTTTCATACTAAATGTCTCATCACCCACACCAGAGACTATGTCCCTGAAGCAATTTCCTGCCCTTTCTGAATAACTGATTCCCTAGTCAGTTATTGCTGGAAAATCCTAGTCATGTTCCACTTCACTAATCTCTCCAATTCATTTACCATAAACCACGATCAAATTAACTCTCCCAATGTTTCTAGATAGTAGCTCAATCTGTAGCTCAACATTTTCCACTTTGGATCTTCTTACCGTTCCTGTAATTGAAACAGCAAAGTGCTTCTCTCTGGGCATGAAATGTGTGGTCCCCCACCTTTAGAATGTAAGCTTAAGAGCTGTCTGCTTTTGTATCAGTATCACTAGAGCCTAGCACAGTATACATTCCGTAATAAGGACTTAAGCTAATTTTTTCCTAAACTATGTTGATCTGTTCTTGGGAAATTAAAACTAATTTCATCGTGGCCAAAGAAATACTGCAATACACAAGTGTACTTAATCCAGCTAAACAGAAATGATTTGAGATTATCAGCTTTCATTCTCACCAACCAACAAGTGTTTATTAAGTACCTATGTGCTAGATACTGTGCCAAGCACTGGAGATTCGAAGACCAAAATATACAACAGTATATACTTTTTAGGATTTCATTCTATGGGTGAAGAGTAACTATATCACCAATAGCATGCTGTCAGCATCTCCATTATTAGGGATAAATACTTGATATTTTCTTGTTTGTTTTCCTTCCCTTCCCGACATATAAATTCCCTTTTCTTTCTTCCCTTCATCATGTGGCTCTTGAACTTGTTGGTTCTTCATGGAATCTAGCGTCCCTCTTTTCTTTTCCCTCTCTTAGGCTCCACTCCATCTTCTATGAAGGGAGGAGAGGAGTACAAGCAACAGGTGTGATGGAAAGAATCTAAGATTTGGAGGCCGAAAAGCTGGATTCGAGTTCTAATTCTACGGTTAATTAGTACCTTGATCAAGGCACATTACCTCTCTGGGTTTCGATTTTTCCAAATGTACAATGACCAGGGAGTTCCTTCCAGTTCTAAAGTCTAAGACCCTAAGTGGCCTTCTTGGGAGTCCCTATGCTACAGATCCATTCCTTCTATGCATGGGGGAGCCTGCTCAGCAGCTGGGGTAAATTTTGGGGGTTTTCAGGGCCTGGACCCGTCCACCAGCTTTCAACACCAAGGAAGACAAGAGCTAAGATTCCGGGGGAACCTAGAGGTGGAGTTAGCTCCCAGTCACCCGAACCCAGTTAGTCCCCCATCTCGGAGCAATGCATCCCTTCCAAGTTCCCTTTTGGGGACTCCTCAGAAACCAGGCTTTCACTAAGAGTTTCTCCAGCTCTCCCGTAGGGAGCTCAGGAAACCCTAAACTCCGCACTTTAGGGAAAACTCAATTTGCTACCTCCAGCTGCTCTTGAGGACTACAAAAAAGGCCACCTCCCTACTAGGCTGTCTATTCAAATGCCGGATGATTGTGAACTTTCCTTTTTCAAACTCTACCCAAATTTAACTTTAATATTTTATATCAATCTTATGAATTTCTTGTCTATTTGTAACTCAGGGGTGTGATTTATGTCCACAATTGTCAGGATGAGAACAGGCGAAAATTAAAGACACTTATATATGAGGACCCTCCTCTATCCCCTACCCCCTTCCCCCACCTTTACTGAAAAGGTGAAGATCGAATTTCTCCGCTCGCCACACCCCCTCTTCCGGTAGGTGGGATTGCGGAGCCTCTCGGGTCGGTCCAATTGCGCAAGCGCGAGTGGGCGGGTCTACAGAGGCAGTGGTATGGGGGGGTGGGAGCGTCGAGGAGACGCCGGAAGTCGTGGCGGTACGGGTCCGGTGGAGGGGTACTCCACTCAGACAGCGTAGAGGAAGGCGGTAGTGAGGGATAAGACCGGAGGGGGAGGGCGTGGGGGCGGCGGTCGCCGCTACCGCCGCCTGAACCGAAGATCTCCCCACCGATCTCCCCGCCAGGCGACGTGCAGTCGCTCCTCTCTATCAGCTGCCATGAGCGAACGCCTCCGCCCCAGGTGAGAAGAGGGATCCCTCCACTCCCCTTCCAGGAGAGGCCGAAAGTCGCGGGAGGCGGGCGGGAGCCGCGGAGCAGAGAGCCGGGAAGGGATTGACCCTGCAGGGACTCCGTCAGTCCTTCTGTCCGTCAGTCCTGGCGCTTGGCTGCTGGGGTCGGGGGTAGCACAGGAAGCGTAGCTATTTGATCCTGCGGAAGTCCCGTAGTTCGCTCGAGGGGGACAAATTGGGAGTCTTTTGGTACCCCATTCTCTCCCCTCCTCCCCTGGGTAGGAATTCAGGTGAGCCGCGGCAGATTAGGCCTCTGTTTTCTTTTGGAAAGACTAAACCTGACCCTGTGCTCCGATAGCGATGGATACTTCAGTTCTGTTGTCTAGGGGAAGATGGGATCACCTCTTGTTTCCTTAATGTCAGAACGAGAAGTTGTGCTTTATACTGCAATGGGGAAAGACTTTGAGGGAGACCTTAAGGAAGGACTTCCGTAATGAAGTCGATCAGATATGGTAGGCAGACAGATAACTAAGGGAGAGGTGGTAAGAGTATTTTCCTGAGACCACATTAAGAAGACAATCAGCTGTCCTGGGCTAAGGAGCATTTGGAATACAATGTGCTTGTGTATTCCCCAGAATTGGGCTCCCTCTTGCGCTGGGTTTTTATTCTTCCGGTTGTGATTAGGGTAGACAGGCTGAAGGAACAAATTGGATTTTTTTTCTTTGCCCTCTTCTGTTACTTTCCTACTTTCCTTGCTGAACTAATTACTGTATACAGAGAGAGAGTCGTTAAAAGAATCAAGAATTTTCGGTGTCCGCTACAGTGCAGCAGTCTCATGGTTATTTTAGAGGTGAGGGCTGATGGAAGGTGCTACAGAATGAAATAGAAAAAAGATCCAAGTGCTTTGAAATCAAAATCATTATGCTATGTGTAGATTTTTAGAACCAGAAGAGACTTGAGAGAGACCATATATTTCCTATTTCCTCATTTAACAGATGAGAAAACTGGGGTCCAGAATAGATAACCCTGACCCATGATAGGGTCAGAATTTCATTGGTTAGTCCTGTCAAATTTGGTAGATTTGGTAAGACTTTTTTTTTGTTTTTAATAAACTGCAAAGTTAATAAGCATATGCTAACACCCTAATGACTAGTTCCCTTCCTACTCTCTACTCTCAAAACCAGTTTCTAGAATTACATTATTTCTATTTGGTCTGTCCTCCAGGTAAGTGAAAACCTGAGATTCACATGATTGGAGACACTAAGGGTGAGCATATGGAGAAGACCTACATAGAAAGAGAGGATCATTTTGAGTCTAGGATTTTATATAGTGATCCTGTTATAAATAGAATCAAGCCAAATTCTGAAACTACTTAAATAGAAAGAGAGGATCATTTTAAGTCTAGGATGTTATACAGTGAAGCTGTTATAAAAAGAAATCAAGCCACTTTGTGAAATAAGTGGTGAAATTCTATTTTGACTTCTGTAGTGCTGTTCCTAAAGGTTTGCTCTTGGGGCATTTCCCTCATTCTTGAAAATTCAGACATTTCCAACAGAAAAAGATTTCTCTATTCCAACCCACTTCTGCCGTATGGGAAATATATGTTGTTGGATCCATACTTAACACTTCTTTTTACTATCAAATAAATGATTTAGGCTTACCCTGCAGTAACTTAGATTTCCCCTTACTCCAGTGGTTTAATGGATGCCAAGGGTAGTAGTTTCTCAGGCCCATATATCTAGCTACTGAGCTTTTTCACCCAACCACTTAATGATAATACCTTCATGTAGCATCTACCTCCAAGGAGTTCAAAGTATTACTGTACCAGAATGATATTCTTCACAACACTCCTGAGAGGAAAAAAGAAAAACAGATATGATTATTCCATTTTTCAAGTAGATAATTGAGTCTCAGGGAGAAAACTTGGCCCACAGAGCAGAAAACATGTTTCCACCATATTAGGCAGAAATTGCGATCATTATCTATATTAACAGGGTTTACATTTAAAAAGGAGAACATAGTTCAGGAATTGAAAGATTGAGGATTCAAGAGCCTCTTATTCCTTATTTAAAAATTTTTGTACACATTTCTAAAATCAGGCCACACTATGTACCCAAAATTAAATAGGCTTTATATGTTACATAGTGTGTTAAGACACTTTATGCCCAAGATTAAATAGTCTTTGAAAAGACCCATCTTAGTCTTTGGCCTTCTAGCTATAAACTGAACTTTAAAAAATTCTTCATTATAATAAGAATAGGTTGGGTCTAGAACAAATTTAGCTTACACTATATGGCAAATTTTTCTTCTATAATTTATTGTTTCTCAGCAGCTATTTAGAATGCTGGTAGACATCCTTTTTCTAACAGTCGTGGCCCATACCAAGTACATACATATTGTTGTCTCTTGATTATTTAAATTCCTTCCAGAACACTTGATTAAGAAGTCAGACCTGTATTTAAAACTCTTATTTACCTGTGAACCTTAAAAAACATAAATGGTTTTCTCCCCTTCAAAATAATCCAGTGAAGTAACAATTATGTCATAATACTATCTGGTACAAGCAAACTGAGTAATTGAGTTAACAAGAGAAGAGTCCAACCTTTTCAGTGTTTGTCATAGTACCACTGTAAAGTGCTTTAAGGGTAAATAGTGATTGGCAGCCACACCTGGCTTAACTGCCATCACATGGAAGGGAGTAAAATTAGTTAACATGGAATTGTAATTTCAGGGATTATAAAAAGATGAACTTAATTAGGTAGATATTGATAATTTAGTTAACAGTTTACAGTATTCCTATTTGAAAATTCAAGCTTAATTTTAGAACTGAATCTAATTAACAACTTTATTAGTACTGCTACTTTTATGCTGATACTGTTTTTTGTTATCAGTAACTAGTAGTACTATAGTATTTCTTAAGTCATCCTAGTATCAATTGGATTATTCAGTTTTTGGAGGATATTTTAGGGGGAAGATATAAAATATGTATGATTTCTTATTTATGTTTGAGAAGTCAAATGACAGTAGTTGGCTAATTTTTTTCTCCCCCAATGATTTAATTTTAGGAAAAGGAGAAGGAATGGGAATGAAGAAGATAGTCATCTCCCTCAGACCAAACGGAGTAGCAGAAACCCTGTCTTTCAGGACTCCTGGGATACAGAGGTAATAACTGAATTAAGTTTAAAGCCCCTAGTGTTTTAGAAGTTTCCTGAACTTAAATATCTACATTTGTAAGGGGAGCCAAAAGAAATATGACAATTGTTCAGAAAATAAACGAGAAAAGAGTTTCTCTTTTAAATACTTGTGTATTTTTGAAGGTTTTAAGAGTATCTTTACCATTTGCTTTCCGCCTTTCCCTATAGCATACAGTAGACATTAAGTACTAGTTTTACTAATAACATATAAACATCTATTAACTGTTTAGTTAATATAGGACCAGATCTACATGGTGCTTCTGGGGAATTTTTCTAATTAAAAAAAATTTTTTTTAACTTAGGGAGCTCAGAATAGCTTTAAGAGTATTAAAGAAAATCCCTCAAAATATGAGTATTCAACACATACTAGAAAAGCTTTGGAACAATAATCTGCTGAACACATATCTAAGCCAAGTTTACTGAAAGTAGTGCTTTGTCTGTAGATATTAAACCAGATTTCCATAGAAAGGACTCTAGTCCATTTTGGGAATTGGAAGTTTGTTACCCTTGTTATGAAATAGACAGGTTTGAACTCTTAATATTACAGGTAAAATCATATGAAGACAAACATAACAGCCCCCCAAAAAAATCTCCACATAAAGATTTTCTCATCCCAGTCCATTTATTTAGAGTTTATTCTGTTCGACAGAATTCTAACATAGCAATTATTGTTTAGCTCATTGTAATTAATTTGTACATATAAAGACTTCCTTGGTGCAGGTAGATGTTGAAGTGGATAGAGACAGCCCTGAGGTCAGGAGGACCTGAATTCAAATTCTGCCTTAGATGCTTAGTAATATCCTAGATGGGCAAATTACTTAACCCCATTGCCCCAGACAAAAAGAGACAGACAGACACTTCCTTAATGGAATTATAAGTACAGAATCAGAAAATTAGCATAAAACTTAAAGTCACCTTTGGTGCTACCACAGTGCAATAGTTAATAGTTAGATGCAGGTTAGAAACACTAGGAACTTGAATTTCTAGGGTCTTTTAGAATTCTCGGCCTTTTTGTTCACCATCTTTCTCTCCTATACCATTCCCTCAGCTTCTATACTTCATATGTCATTTTGGATAATACTAATGCTCTTATATCTTAGTATATTTTCATTTCCCATGTATGTGTCATATTTCCCTAATTAGTACAATCCTTAAGGGTTTAGCTAAGCTTGCTGTGTCTCCTAGTGCTTAAGAGTACTGCTCTGCACACTGAAAGATGTTTAATACACCTGAATTGAATTCACTGAACAGTAACTGAGTGAATGAGATGAAGTTAGAGCATCGTGGTTTTTGGTGAATGGGAGAAGACCAGTTATCAGGAATTAAATTAAACTAGACTACTCAGTTGTAGTCACAACTACAACTAGTAACTGTGTTAAAAACTGGAGTAACAATTTAAATTTCACTCTGAAGTTCTTTTCAATTAATTGGGAAAATTTTTTGCAAGTGATTTGACCTATTGTCAGCAAGGCTCTTCTGTATTTCAACATAAGTATCACTTTTGCTTCTTCTATATGTGATGTGTTTATACTACATCAAAGATATAGCTTGTAGGTTTTATTGGAGAACCTAATTTTTTTAAAGTTGTATTTATCATTTATTACCTATTTTTCCTCATGCTGTGTTTTGGAGCTGGGAATTCTTGATCTATAGCTTCAAGAGAAGTAGAACTGAACAAGATCTATCTTAAAAGTCAATTCTCTGATTTTAGTTTTTGTAGAATTAAATATTTCTTCAGTGTGCGAAATTGGTATCCAGAAAGCAAAGGAGTAATTTAGCCATCCACTTTTTGGCTCACATACTTAATACCCAGACTCTTGAGTCTCTTGTAATTGTTCTTGTCACCATCTGTCTTGAGGCTGGGCCAGAGTTTCTTCACACACTGCTCAAGGCTAATACAAAAATATTCCTAATATAAGCCATTAAAATGGGACAAGGAGAGAATAGATGGGATCAATAGGTAATTTAAAATTCAGAATGGTATCTATTGGATTCTCCATTATTTCCTCAACTTTTGTCAGAGATCCTAAACTGAGCCAAATTATGCAGCTGCTTCTCAGATAAAAAAGTATTAGCTACCAGAAAAGGAGATAAAGGAGGAGAAACTGGGAGAATCGTGATCCTCCCATTATTATGGGAGAATTGAGCACCAACTAATTGAGTTGCTTCTATTGCAGTTGATTTTTATGTTGATTTTATTAGAAGGACTGATTAAATTAACATCTTGGGAGGTAGGAGAGGTTGGCATTTTTGTCAGTTATGCTTTAGATGATAACTCGAGACAATATTTTCCTTCATGTCTTTTATTTTTTTGCTACAAAAACTTATCAGGTTCCATCAGTGCCTTCCCCTTGTACAGAGAAGTATAGTTAAATAAAACAAACACATTGGTTTTGGATGGCATTGTCGACTATTTTAAGTTTTTAGGCCTTTCTTTGAAGTCCAGATTGGCCATTTCACTGATCTGAGTTCTAGTATTTTTCTGCGCCTGTAATTTTATTCAATTAATACTGATCTTTAGAAGTTTATGAATTATTCTTATTTACTGTTACATTTATATACCATGATTTGTTCAGGCACTCCCCCAGATGATAGGCCTTCATTTAGATTCATGTTTTTTGCTTCCATAGAAGTGCTACTATGAAACATGTATTGTACACATGGGACCTTATCTTTTACCTCCTTGAAGTATTGGTATTTACTGCCTCATAATTTTTTTTAAAGTAGCTAAAATGTTTTTTGTTTTGTTTTGTTTTTTTAAAGGCACTTTTACCTTTTAACCTGAAGATTTATTGTTTAGTGATGGATTTGCAGAAGAGGAAGTTTGAAGATTATTATTTGTCACAGTTATTTGTTTTAAGAGTGTCTTAATTGAATTAATAGATGTGGATTTTTACAAATTATAATTAGTTTAACCTCTTTGCTGCTGTATCTAGTATGCTTTGTCCATTTGCAAAAAGGGTCGTGTGCTCCTCAGGCTGGAGGAGCCAGTTTCAGAACTGCTCCTCTGGATTAAATATCAGGGATTGCTGGTGCTAAAGTTTCCCCTATGTGTATTTTTCTCCTGCCTGTCTTCTTTCCCCACCCTTTTCCCCTTTTCAGCTATAATTTGTAGTTCCCTAGTAGACCTTGAAAAGGTAGTGAGAGGTGGACCCAAAAACTTAATGAGGAGAGTCAAACTGGTTTGAACCAAGCAGTCCTTTTAGCTTAAAGAGGGCTACTTTAATTTATAGGATCAATTGTGTAATAATAGTTGAGTGGCCAATTTTGCTTTGTCCTCATGGGACTGGAGCAGTTTACCCACGTAATTACCATCCTCCCTTTCTTTTTAGGAGACTTTAAAGGCAGTTTGAATATGCTTTGTCTATAGTATGTATGTTCTTAGCTTGCTATATACCAGCCTCAGTTTCTCACTGGAAAAACAAGAAAAAACTGAGGACAAAAGGTTTCTTCAAAGCTGCAATTAGGGGAACTCAGGAGGACTTTAACTTACAGGATCTTTCCGAAACTGCTTTGACCATGCAAAACTTTTGTACCTGAAATATTTTTTTTTCCTTCTAAAGTATGAATAAAAAATAAGTAGATGAATCAAGTTTTTTTTTGGGGGGGTGATACACAAAACAACTTAAATTCCCTTCCCCCATCTTCAGTTTTCCTGACTTTGCTTTGTTTCAAGAGAATATTCCATATTCTCAGATTTCTTGTAGGTTCCGTCAATTTCTTTTTTGTTAACTGGGGTTAAGTGACTTGTCCAATGTCACAGTAAGTCTCAAGTGTCTGAGGGCAAGTCAGGTCCTCCTGACTCCAAGGCCAGTGCTCTATCCACTATGCCATCTAGCTGATTCATTCATTTCTTGTTAAAAAAATAAGTTTTACTGATGCTCAGTGAAGTGAGCAGAACCAGGAGATCATTATTCACGGCAACAACAATACTATATGATGATCAATTCTGATGGATATGACTCTCTTCAACAATGAAATGCTTCAAACCAGTTCCAATTGTTCAGTGAAGAGAGCCATATACACCCAGAGAGAGGGATGTGAAATGTGGACCACAACATAACATTTTCATGTTCTCTATTGAGGTTTGCTTGCATTGTATTTCCTTTATCCGATTATTCTTTCTTGTAGATAAGATTTCTCCTGCAAAAAAATGATGCAATAACTATACATATATTCGATTTGTCAAGTATTTTAACATAATTAACATGTAGTGGATATCCTGCCATCTAGGGGAGGGGTGGGGAGTAGGGGGGAAAAATTTGTAACAGAAAGCTTTGTAAGGGTTAATGTTTAGGAATTACCCATACGTATGTTTTGCAAATAAAAAATAACTCTTTTTTTTCTTATACCAGTTATTTTGGTACATAAAATAATCCTGTGAAACCAATCCTCAAGAAGCAAATGTTTATTTATAAGAAAAAGTTACAGAAACAAGTGTCCAAAAAAATCATAGTTTTGGCATTCTAATTGAACCCACCCCTCCTTATTGTGAAGAACATTTAGAAACACTACTTTTCTAGTTTTTGTGTATTAGTACCTGATGTTACTTCACATATTTTATTTATGGTTTTTAAAATATTGGACTAGATTGTACATAAGCTAATTATAACTTTTACATAATAGAAGTTAAATTAAGCATATAAATTTTAATTTTTTTTAATTAAAACTTTTTATTTGCAAAACATATGTATGGGTAATTCTTCAACATTAACCCTTACAAAGCTTTCTGTTACAAATTTTTCTTTCCTACTCCCCACCCCTCCCCTAGATGGCAGGAAATCCACTACATGTTAATTATGTTAAAATACTTGACAAATCGAATATATGTATACATATTACCACACTTATCATTGTTGTGCAAGAAAAATCGTATCTACAAGAAAAAAAAATCAGAAAGGAAACACAATGCTAGCAGATATCAATAGAGAGCATGAAAATGTTAAAGCATATTTTTAGATTTATTTTGACAAGGGTTCCTATCTACAAGTATTTATTATTTTGGAAAAAATCAGAAATTTGCTTCTAGAATCATATATAATTGTTGATTGAGGGGAGGAAGGTACTTGTTTTCCCTGGTGGATAAAACCGGCCTATTCCTTAAAAAATTACATTAAAGGGAAAGCTAGGTAATGCAGTGGATAGAGCACCAGCCCTGAAGTCAGGAGGATCTGAGTTCAAATCTGGTTTCACATTCACTTAATACTTCCTAGCAAGTCACTTAACCCCAACTGCCTCAGCCAAAGGGGGGGGGGGGGAGTTTGGAAAACCTACACAACATGGATTTTTTTTTTTTACCTGTCCCCCACCCTCCTCACTGGTGACAACCTTTTTTTTTTTTTTTTTTTTTTTTAAATAGCAAGATGATGATAATTGATATTTATTGTGGTGCTTTAAAGTTTCCCAAACACTTTGACATTATTTCAATTGAACCTTACAGTCCTGTGAGGTATTATAGATATTAGAATCAGGAGGTAACCTCAGAGGCCATCTTTTCCAATTCTAATATTTTACATATGAGGAAAGCAAGGCTTACAGAAGTTGAATTGTCCGTGATTATTTAATAAGTACTGGAGATGAGATTTGAACCCAAATCTTTTTTGACTTCAATTCTACTACATAAGAACTTTTGTTCTTGTGTAGAAATCAGCTCTTCGAGTCTCATTGTATTGAGAACTATAATAAGGAATTCTGGCATTTTAAGATGTAAACAAGAGGCCATGTGAATTGAGGAAATCAAATGGTACAGGGATTGGGATGGAGAAGTCTATTAATCAAATAGGAGGAAGAGGGAGATCAGAGAATGACAGCAACAAGGATCTAGGAACATCCTGGAATGAACTTTAAAGGAAAACACATTGTTTGAATGTGGCAGTATAGAGCAAAGAGTGTGCTCAGCTAGCTTCTCCTGGCTCTGTGTCAGGAGAAAGCTGGATTTCAGCCAACTCCAGAAATGGAATGAATGAGACAAGGGACCACAAAATCATAAAAATGTATTTGGAAAGGACCTTGAAAATAATTTAATGTAATCCCTTCATTTTATAGGTAAGTAAACATAAGGCATAGAAAGGTGAAGTAATGACTTGCCTAAGGTGTTAAATAGATTATTGTGAGTGGCTGAACAGGGGGGGGGGCTTGGTACTCTGAGTCTAAATCCAGCAATCTCACTACAACAGAAGAGAAGTTTTCAAAGGGCACAATAGAAAAGCAAAGACTACAATTTATGGGTGTCCTCGATGATTCTGCACTGATCATGGCTTGGGCTAGGCAGCCTTTGTAGGGTGTAGAGTAAATACAGTCTGCCATTGTGAAAAACTACATCCAAAGGAAGCCTAAAATGGTCATGGGACTTGGAACAGATGGCAACCCAGTACTAGACAAAAGAAATGGAAGGCCAGTCCCTTGATTAGGACTAAGGGAGCTAAAGTGCAGGTAGGAACTGTGCCTCCTGAGATGGTAACCTCTGGAGCTATGCCTCATTCACATCAATGATAATTCTGACTTATTTCTTTACAGTAAAGTAGGTACTAATATCAAAGCTTATTGTCTTGTTTTATCATACCTTTCTTCATTTTAAACCATTTTAATCTTTTACTCAATCTGTGAAATGTCCGTATTTTCTTTTGAATCTTACTCTCTGATACACAATGATACTTAAAAAGATTTTTACCTAAAAAAAAAATTGAGCTATGCCTGTGGCATGTCACATTGTAACCTGAATATCTGTTTCTTCATCTTTTTGATTTGCTGAGATCTTTAATTTTAACTTAAAAGATTACATTCTGGGAATGAGGGGGAAAGAAGCACAGAAGAGACTTACCTCAAGCTTCTGCCTTTTCCCTTTCTTTCTTGGTAGGGGAAAAAACCATTGATGTCACAATCTTAGTATTCTAAGGATGTTCTCACTGTAAAAAGTAAAAGGATCAATAAACAGAAACCTAGCAACTGCATGATTCCAAAATTCTGTGAACTGTACATATTTGTTAGGTTTGTTTTTTCAAACAGATCATTTTAGCCAAAGACTATAACATTAATCACAATAAAAATCAGAGGCTTTAAAGCTTTTGATGGCCCTACCCATCTCTTAGGACTAGCAATGAATTTGAGAACAAGAACAGTTTAGAAAACTAGTAACACTAGCGGGAGATTTAGGTTGATTTGGTTTGTCTTGTTCTGAGATTTCTATGATTTTTAAAGTCATGTAACCAAATAGGAACCAGATTCTAAGAAAATTTATTTTTAATTGAAACAATACATTTTCACAGGTGGTCTGATTTTATTTATTTCTTATTTTCAAACTTTGGTTATGGTTCAGGTCCTTGGAAGGTTGGTAATATGTATTATGTTCACCCATTAAACCAAACTAATATTTATTTTAGATTTTTTAATATTTCTAATTAATTAGATACTATTTGATGCCTCTGTTTTTACCTCATATTCATTTCTGAATATATTCTCCCCAGCCCCACTTAAATTTTTCCTTGATTGAGAAAGAAAAAAGTAAGGAAAACCAATGAAAATAAGCTACATTTGACAGTTGATGTGATATTACACATCTATAGTCCTTCACCTCTGCAGTGAAGGAAAAGTTCCATTTTCTCAGCTATGCTCTGGGACCAAGCTTGTCGCTATAGTTATATGGGGCTTTATTTAATTTCATTATTTTCTTTTAATCTTATCATTTTCCTGTTTTGAAAGAATTCTTCATTTGTTGTTTTCCATAGTGTACCAATTCCATTTTATTCCATGTACCACAATGTGTTCAGCCATGTCTCAACTGTTTGCAGTTTTTTACTTCAACAAGAAGTCCTGCATTGAAATTTTTTTTTTTTTTTTTGGCATACAAGACTTTTAGTGTTGCAACCAATTGTCACATTTGGTTGTTTTTTAAAGGTGGAAGATGTTGCTAACGTTTGTATAGTTGAGGATCCCACTTCTGAAATTAACCCTCCCTGCTCAGCCAGTTTAGGGAGATGAAGTGGTTATAGAAATAATAAAATGAGGATTGAAAAGGAGCATTGAGATCAAATATTCTAAACTACTTATTTAATATAAGTACACTAAGACCCAAATATGTTCATTTATTTTCCCAGGGGAATACAATATCTCTATAAGTCATTTGTTTAAAGCCTTTAATTTTATACTATAAGTTAGGGGAAAGTTTTCATCAAGCAGCTTAATTAAGGAAGGATTGATTTCATATGGGCATGTATTATAACAATTTGATCTGCAGTCTTTCTCTCTTCTGTTTTTATCTCATCTTTATTTTCAAATATATATGTTGCTCCACTGCCCAAAGAGTTACCATCCCTTTTAAAAAAGGGAATGGACAGGGCAGCTAGGTGGCCCAGTGGATAGAGCACCAGCCCTGAAGTCAGGAGGACCTGAGTTCAAATCTGGTCTCACACTTAATATTCCCTAACTGTGTGACCCCAGGCAAGTCACTTAACCTCAATTGCCTCAGCAAAAAAAAGGGGGGGGGGGGAATGGACTTATGAACACATCAGCCAAATCTAACTACTAACATGGTTGCAATGAATAGGGAACTGCTTTTCTTTGAGGTCAAGCTTGGTTTTTATAGTCACACAGCTTTCCAGTTTGGTTTTATTTTGTGTGTGTGTGTGTGGGGGGTGCTATTCTTATCATGTTTGCCTTGTATATGCTTTGTAGTCTGCATTAATTTACTTTGCTTCAGTAAAATCAATCAAATTTATTAAATGCTGGACCGCAGCTGTTGGGCATTGCAGATACAAAGACAGAAGTGAAAAGTCTGCTTACATTGTATTGATGGAAATAACACTCACATATATAGTTACATGTAAAATACAAGGCACTTTGGAGGATGGAGCATCTTATTTGTATCAGGAAAAGTAGTACTTGAATTAAGTATTGGAGGAAATAAGGGAATGTAAAAGGTAGAGGTAAGGAGGAAATTCATTTGAGATAAGGAGGAGACAATCCGGACAAAAGTCAGGGATGGAAAATAAAGTACATAAGAAAAGCTAGTTTGGCTAGATGATAGTATATTTGGAGAGAAGTAAAGTGTTAAAAAAAGAAAGAAGTAAAAAATGAAAAACCCCGATAGAAGAAATAAGCTTGGAAAATAAAGTACATTGGGGCCACTTATGGAGAGCTTTACATGTCAAACAGAAGATAGATATTTGTGCCCAGCAGTAATAAAGAATCAGTGGAATACGAATAAAAGGGGTGACATTATCAGACCTGCACTTCAGGAAAATTGACTTTGGCACACTTGTGGAGGGTGGATGATAGTAGAGACTGGATTATAGGGAGATCACCTAGGGAGCTATCACAGTAGTAGTGATGAAGTTAATTGTTAAAGGAAGGGGGCTGTGATAAGCAGAGAGAGGGAAAAGAGAGAGATTAAAGAACTAGAAACAAAATGTGACATGATTATGTATTAGTAGTAAAGGAGTGAGAAGTTGAAGATGATACAAAAGTTTGCGAAGTAGAATGACTAGAAGGATGGTATGGACAGAAATGGGGAATATGGAAAGATACAATACATTGTTTTGAACGTGTTGAGTTTGAAATGCCCGAGACATTCATTTCAGAATATCCAATATACAGTTGATGATTCAAGTGGTAATAGTATTTGGGAAAGAAACTCTGGTAAGATATAGAAATGAGGGGATCAGTTGTACAGTGATAGTAATTAAGCTATGAAAGTTGATAAAGTCACCAAATAAGAGTATATATATATATATGGGGGGGGGTGCAGCTAGGTGGCACAGTGGAGAGAGCACCGGTCCTGAAGTCAGGAGGGCCTGAGTTCAAATCTAGCCTCAGACACTTAATAAGTCCTAGCTGTGTGACCATGGGCAAGTCACTTAATCCCAATTGCCTTAGGGAGGGGAAGATTTTGTGTGTGTGGGGGGGGGAGACAAGATTGAGCCATGAACCCATAGAGGGTGTGATTATAAATGATCACCCATCAGCACAAGTGATTAGTATCAAAATGCCTAGAATGTGCTGGGCACTGAGGCTACAAAGACAGTCTATATCCTTGAGGAACTCATACTCCAAGTTGGGAGGGGGAGGGGCATGAGGTGGAAGAGGAGACAAATAAATATGTACTAATAGGACAGGTAACAAGAGAATACAGTGTCAAGGAAGCCCAGAGATGAGAGAGGGTGGTAAGCAGTATCAAATATTGAAGGAAAGCCAAGGAGAATGAGAATTGAGGAAGACCATTAGATTTGGTGATTAAGAAACCATTGGTAAAACTAACGGGAGAATATCATTCATTGGAGGGAATGCAGGAAAACAGGCACATTGATGCATTGTTTAGTGGAATTGTGAATTGGTCTCACCATTCTGGAAAGTAATTTGTAATTCAAAAAGTTACCAAGCTCTATGTACTTTTTAACCCAGAAATAATTACTAGTCCTGTATCCCCAGATAAGTCAAAGGAAGAACCAGGATCATACATGCAAAAAACTTTAGAGTGGCTCTTTTTGTAGTAGCAAAGAACTGAAAATTATGTGAAGTTGGAGGTTGGGTGTAAAGGAATATTGTGTGGTAAGAAAAAGGAATGGAACGATGTATCAATTAACTCAAAATGAGAATAATTTATGCATTGACATGGATAGATGTCTACCTTGCTTTAAGCCTCTTGTCAAAGTTGATTGAAATCAGTTGCTTCACTTAATCTAATTTCTGTAGTTAAATTATATTATTATGTCATCAGAGGTATAGCATGTGTCCTAAGGTTGAGGAACTATTTTCTTTCCAAAGTGTCTACAAATTTAAAACAGCAGAATTTAATTTTTTAAGAAAACCAAAAGGAAAAATGTCAATTTTTTAAAATTGGTAATGTAGGACAAAAAAAAACCTTTAGTAAATAATATTGTAAAGACAAAACAACTGTGAAAGACTTGAAGAACTTTGATCAGTGAATGACCTGACCCTAAAGTGGTTCCAGAGAACTGATGAAGTATGCCACCTACCTTCTGACAGAGATGATGGATTCAATATAAAAATGAGACACATATTTCACTTGGATGTAGCCAATGTGGGAATTTTTGTTTGACTCTGAATATTTGTATTCCATTTTTAAAATTTTTTTATTTCTTTTTAATTAATGGAATAAATAAAATAAGCATTTCCATAATATAGTATAAGATTATTGCTCAAGAACCTGAAATCTGTTATGTATAGTTTGCTATTTCTTTTAAACATATAATAAAGTTATCATGTAAATTTTTCTTTTTCTTTCTTCCCTGTCCCTCCCTCTGCCATAGACATATTTATCATTAAATATCTGTGTGTGTGTATGCATGTATTATGTAGGTCTGTATACATATTATATGTATATAGATCTGTATGTATATATGTGAACTGTGCATGTTTGTTACAAGTTGTTCCAACAAGAAAGGGCGTATGTATGGAGAGAAAATAACAATCTCTTTTTAAAATAATAATTTAAAAAATTTTATCTTTGGAGAGAGTAATTTCAGTTAGAGATCATAAAGTTAGAGGCCAGATTGTAAGAAATTGAGATATAAAAAGGAGAGGAAATGGAATGAGTATAGGCAACCTTTCCTTAAAGTTTGGCTGTGACATGGAAAAAGAAATGTAGATTAGATCATGGGGACAATAGAATTTAGTCAGGCTTTTTAAGCATAAAGGAGTAAGAAGCAGAGAAGCCAAGAGAATAAAGATGTGAGGGAAAAACTGATTGTAGGGTTAATCTCTTGGAGGAATAGATGGAGTTAAGATTACATATAGAACATTCTCAGACACTCTAGTCATCACAAGTGTGGAGTAAAAGGAGGACAAAGTAGATGATGGTCTGTAAGTTGTAGATGTGAAGAAAAGAGAATGGAGTTGATGGTGAAATGGCTTTGATTTTCTCAGTAAAGTATGATGTGAATATATGGGATAGGCTTGACAGAAAAGAGATTTTGGAACACTGGTTGTAGAGAGTCGTTAAAAAGAGGGATCAAAGTTTTGTCCAGTTAAGATTGGGTATTAAACCCAGTCAATATAATTGCCCAGCTTTCTCCTGCTCCATCCAGTTATACATGAGTGAGAGATGGATGGTAAGAGTAATTCATAGGATGGAATTTGGTAAAGGTAGCTGCAAAATGTCAAAGAAGCAAAGAAATTAACTAGAGGTGAAGGGAGAAATGGAGTGAAAGATATAGTGAACAGTTTTTGATCATGAAAGTAAAATATTTGTGAGTCAGTACATGATCAAGGGTGTGACCACTCCTGTGTAGAACCTGAGATAAAGTGGGCCATGGGAATTGAGTGGTTTAAGCAACTGGAAAGTTAGGATATCAATAACATACGTTTTGATATAAGTTCATATAAGGCTAACTATGCTTCTCTGTTTTCTTCATAGTCATTTATTAATAGTGTAGTAATGCTTCATTAAATTCATGAATTGTATTTTGTTTAGACATTCCTCAATCTGTGACATTTTAATTTGTTTCCAGTTGAACTATGGTCTTAATGGCACTGTAGTAATTTAAGTTTTACCCAAACCACTAAAAATTTGGAAAATGGGGCAGCTAGGTGCCACAGTGGATAGAGCACCAGCCCTGAAGTCAGGAAGACTTGAGTTCAAATCCGTCCTTAAACACTTTTAACACTCCCTGTGTGATCCTGGGCAAGTCACTTAACCTCAGTTGCCTCAGCAAAAAAAAAAAAAAGAAAGAAAGAAATGCCAGGAAGGACTTTCTCAAATTCCCTTTTTAATAGTAAACAGAATTTGTGTAGTCTAAAGCTTGCTTTAAGCTCTTTTCACCTAATCCAGTTTCTGCAATTATCTTAGTACTAACTGAATTCACTTTATTATGTTATCAGAAATAAAATACTTGTACTAGGATTAGAAAACTTTTCCCTTCAAATAAAGACCATATAAATAAAATTCACTTAATAACTTAAAAATAAAACATTCCACTTAAATTAATAAGGAACCAAAAATCTTTATTAAATACAACAACAAAAAAATTTTATATGTATTCATTTCTTTGTTATGGCCAGATAGAGGGATACTAGGGAATAAAGGATAAAAGAGAGAGCCAGAAATAAAATTTTTATATTGCTTAAAAAAAACTTGTGCCCCAAAGACTACTAAATGAAGGATTCACTATTTGACCAAAATTGTTAAGAAAACCAAAAAAGCATTCTGACGGAAATTTGGTATAACACAGCATTTCGCATCCTGTACCAAGATAAACCCCAGATAGATACATGAATTGAAGTAACGGTGTGGTGCAACATCCTGAGCAAAATCAGTTTAACCTTGTTTGCCTCATTTTCCTCATCGGTCAGATGAGCTGGAAAAAGAAATGTCAAATCACTTCAGTATTTTTGTCAAGAAAACCCCAAATAAGGTCATGAAAGTCATAGGTGACCAAATAGCATGAATCACATAGGAAAAATCATAGAAAATACATTACAGGAACAAGGAGGACAATACTTTCCAGAACTATGACTAGAGGAAGAAGGTTGATGATCAAACAAAGGATAGAGGATCATAGGAGATAAAATGGGCAATTTTAATTTAGATAGATTTTGTACAAAGTTAAGATTAGAAAAGAAACAGTTTAAGTGGGGAAAAAACTGTTGCAAGTTTCTCTGATAAGTCTCACATTTAAGATAAAAACTGAATCAAATGTTTATGATTCAGAGCCATTTCCCAATAGTCAAAGATGATGAACCAGCAGTTTTCTAAGGAAGAAACCCAAACTTTTTCATATGAAAAAAATTTTTTATTTCACTAATAATTTGACAAATGAAATTAATGAAACTTTGGGAGGGTTCCCTTGTACATACATATGTATATCATACGCACACACGCGCACACACACACACACACACACACACACACACACACACACCCCCATACCCCCATCCATATCTCCTGACAGAACAGGATGGACTTCAGTTACAGAAGGACATACATTTAAATCATTACTGCACTATTTGTGGTGCTGGTCTATGGTAGTTCTGTACTTCAAAGTCACAAATTGTATATATCCATTGACTCAAGATTACCATTACTTGCTCTGTACTCCAAAAGAAATAAAATATATGTACAAGCTTCTTTTTATAGTAACAAAAAAACCTAGAAAATGAAGTCATTCCCCATCAATTGGGGAATGAATAACTGAACAAATCACCATAAGGATGACAAATAGGATCATTTTGTAGAAATTTGAAAACATCTATAAACTGATAAAGAGCAAAAATGAACAGAATCAGGAAAACAGTTACACCAGGACTGCGAAAACAACTTTGAAAGACTTTAGAATGCTGATCAAAGAAAAGATTTACCACTATTCCGCAGTATCATTTTGTGTGGAAAAAAAGCATGTTACCCGTCTCCAGAAACATGATGGACTCAAGTTGCAAAATGAACCATACGTTTGAGGGCTTGGCCCATTATAGAAATTTGTTTTACTTTATTATGTAGTTTTGTTAGACATGTTCTGGTTTTTTCTTTTTCCTTTTTAGAAGGCCAAAAGGAATCACAGGCACAAATAGGATGATTTTAGGATGATTTGAAGTTATGTATTATACTTTTTTTTTTTAAGTAAGCTCTACATGATAAAGATACATAATTTCATGTCCAGTACTCTCCTACTCTGTAGAAATGTTTGTTTTTGTTTGTTTTGGTGTTTATTTGAAACATTTGAAAATTTAATTTGAAGCTTTTAAAAAAGTAAAGCTCCATCCTTGGAATTATAGGCATAATTTGCATTTCCTTCCATTCTAGAAAGGTGTTTTGTGTGTGTGTGTGTTTTAATTTTGTTTTTTGTTGCTGTTGATTTTAGTCTTTCCCTAGCACACTGCCTTGTCCTTGAGAGTAGAGTCTGGGGATTTAACAAAATGCTTGTTACTTTGACTTAGTATCACTCCCCATCTCCTTATAGAACAATTAGCCTCACACTCTCCCCCCCCCCACCCCCCAACAAAATCAACAACTATTACCACTTCTTAATGTACACACAGTCCAGTGAAGTAATTTCCCACATTAGCCGTATTCAAATATATATCTTGTCAAATATATATCAAATATATGTCTTGTGTTGGACGCAAGGTTCAGCAGCACTCTGGGATTCATCTTCAATCTTGTAGATTTGTGGATTGGTTTTTTTTTTGTTTTGTTTTGTTTTTGTTTTGTTTTTTGGTGGCTTGTTTTGTTAATCAGAGTTCTCAAAGTTCTAAATTCTTTCAAAATTCTCTTAATGTTGTTAGTATGTAAATTGTCCTAGTTCTCACATTACCTCAGATAATAGAGATTATGCCAATTTTCTTTGAAAAACTCCATTTTGTCATTTTTTTAATAGTAGAATAACATTCCCATTATTTACATGCCATAATTTGTTCTGCTGTTCCCTAATCAGTGGGTTCCCTCTTAGTTTCCAGCTTATGACTACTATGAAAAGAACAAATATTTTTGTACATGTGGGTTTTTTTTTCTTCCTTTCTTTGGGATTTGGGTATCATAGTAGTCTAACTAAGTTAAAGATATATATAATTTAGTGACTTTTTCCAAATTGCTTTCCAGAAAGGCTAATCTAAAGTTTCACCAGTAGTGATTTAGTGATTTAGCACTATGTTGTTTTTTATACAGCCCTTCCAGCATATCATTTTCCTCATTTGTAACTTTGTAAATTTGTAATTTCAAGAGTCATTTAAATTTGCATTTCTCTAATTATTAATGATTTAGAGCATTTTACTACCTCTTCATGTCCTTTTTCTATTTATTGGGAAATGACTTTAAGCTTTATGAATGAATGACATATATTTTAATTGAGACCTTTATCAGAGAAACTTGCTGCAAAGATTTTTTTTTCTACAGTTACCTATTTTTAATAAAGTCTCTAATTGATGATACAAGACGTAGTATATAAATCTTTAGGATAATTTATCTTTTGAGGGTCAGTTTATAATTTGTGAATTCACATTTCAGTATTCTGGATTTTTATTATCTTTTGCTCATAGGAATTTTTTTTTTTTTAAACAGTTCAGCCTCTCAAAAGTTTCTCTTTTTTCATGAAAATAATTTGTCAGGTATTGATGGACATTAAACTTTAGTCACAGTTTCAGGGAGGTGAAAGTGAACTTTGAAACAGCCAGTCGTATTAACATTTGTTTGTGATAGGAACCTTGAGATGCAATGTGGAATTTATGTATTTGAATATTATTCTATGAACATCTATCTAGAATCACTTTGCTCTTGAAGTGAGAGGATTTGTTACATGCTATGTGCTATATATTTCTTGACTTTTAGAAGTCATGCTTGTTACCACAAGACTAAACCAAGAAAACTGCTTGTGCCCTGATTCTCAACATGATTGCTTTGGTCTCTTAAACAATATTAATACACAGTTTCCTGGAAAATACTCAGATCAACTACAAAGAGAAAGATGCTATCCCTCCAGAGAAAGAACTGATGAACAAAAGTATATGTGGTATGGTTTTACATATATGTGTCAAGTGGTGATCCCGAGTTTGGAGGGAAGGAGGAAGAGAGATGACTCAATTTAAAATATAACCAAAAACAATTTAATTTAAAAATATTTTAAATCTTTTTCCCTTCCCCTTAGGCCTTTAGAATTCAGTTTCATGCCTTAAGAAATCTATTCAGCAGACTTGAAGCTTGTGTCAAATACTATGTTGGATGCTTGGGATACAAAGATAAGAAGAAGTAACTGTCCTCTAGGAATTTACTTTCTAAATGGGGTTGGGGCAGGGATTAGCAATTAGACACATAAGTGTCTAAATACAAGGTAATTTGAAGAGGGAGAGAACTAACAACTTGCAGTCATCAGAAAGAATGACATAAATTATGGAAGGAGGCACCTATGGGTAAGTATCCAGAGATGGCTTATTAATGAGTTCAGTAACGGCCAGTTTGTCTGGAGCCAGGAGTATATGAAGAGGAGTAAGTCTGAAGTGCTTGCTCTAATCCTCTTTCCAATTAAGCAAATGTACTCTTGATAGATCTGAATATTGATGTAACTTTGATAGTTTTTATAAAACACAGGTAATATCCTCAGAACTGGGAAATAAAGTAAAACCAATTTTGACCTATTCTCTTTTAGTCCTCAGAACTTCACAGTATCTTTATTTAGTCTCTTTCCTTCCCTCTACCTATAGAAGTATCCTTAATCTTAATTTAGAGATTAGTCTTTACCTACGTCCTTGAATTCCTGTCTCTAGAACCTTCCATTTAACAGTCATCTTTTCCCTCTCCTTTAGTTCTGCCTCCATATTGGCTCTTCTCCACGTATCTACAATAAGCATAAAATGTTGCCCATCTTGAAAACTCAACAAAAAACTTTAGCTCATTTGCTCCAGCCACTTACACTAGATCTCTTTTCTTTCACTGCTAATTTTTTTTTCAGATAAGTTGTCCACATCTTGGTACTATTTCTGCATATTCGCTGCCTTACTAGAATCCATTATCATCTATCCTCTGCCTTCACTAACCCACTGAAGCTGCTTTATATAGTTACCTAATTACAAAATCCACAGCTTTTTTTTCAGTCTTCATCCTTTTTGACACTATTGACCATCCTTTGACCACCGAAACACTGCTTTCTTCCGGTTCTGTCTCTGCCTCTGTTCCTCCTTTTCCCTTAATATATATAGTTTTGTTTTGTTTTTTTTCTTTCCTGAGTGTCTGTCTGATTCTCTCAATTCCCTCACATCCTTAGAAATAATTCCCAAGTTATGAGAAAGCTCCAACAGGTGAAGTTTTACAAAATGTTCTTGTAATTCTCATTATGTAATCTCCATCATTCCCAAACTTCTTTAATATCATCTTCCTGTAAATCATTCTCATCTCTAGAGTTCTGCCCTCTGACCTTCAAATCTACATTCCTTTTGTTGTTAGTACCTCATACTTGAAGTGTGAAGTGAAAAGAGAACTAGATCTGAGGTCAGAAGACCTTGGGCAAGTCCACTCAACCTCTTAACCTGTTTTTCCATCCATAAAATGAAAAGATTTAAATTTTTGGCTGATACCTTTTTCAACTGTTAAGTCTTCCCCAGTCAACTTGTATTTACTTTTATATATTTTGGATATGCTTATATGTGTACATATTGTTTTCCTGGTAGAATGTAAGCCCCTTGGGGGAAGTGAATATTTTTTTTAATTTTGTATTTTCGTTTGTATTCCCAGTGCTATTAATAAATGTTTGTTGATTGAAAAGCACAGAAAGTCCCTTTCATCTCTGAAGGTGTGATCTTAGATCTAAGACAGTTTAAATTTTCTATTCATTAATTTCACTCAGTATCTCCTAATTCATATTTAACCATTTTATTCTTTGTCAGACACTACCATTCTGCCTAGTTGTTCCCTGTTTGAACCTTTGAGGGTGAGGATTGGGATTTTTAGGCTTCATTCCCTCTTGTAACTGATCGTTTAATCTTGTATATGAACTTGATCTCATCTGATTGTTAACAACGTTGGGGTATAGGTATTATGCCTTTTATAGATGAAGAAACCGAAGCCAAAACAGGTTAACAGTGATTTGCCTGGATCACACACGTAGGAAGTGGCAGAATTGGAATCAAGTCTTCCTGACTCCAGGACTGTTTCCATAGCACTACCTAACTGCCATAACATTTACCATGTTGTGACAATTATACCTTTATAATCATCTCTCACATAATATTTCCTTTACTTTTTTTGTTCCTATAGCCATCACTGTCATTATCATCTACCTGGACTAGTGGAATTTTCTTTCTCTGCTGTTATCTATCTCCTGCCTAGATTGTGTCATTCTAGTATTCGTTAATTCTAATTTATCTACAGAGTAAAATCTTGTGCCTTTGAGGTGTTTAACCTTGCCTTATTAGTTTTATTCATTCCCCTATGCTTTGTTCCAGCTAAACTGAATATTCTCTGCCCTCCTTTTTACCTCCTTACTTTTGTTCAAGATATTCTTTGTCTGGAAAGTATAGCTTTCCCTATCTTCTGCTTATTTATAATTCCTATTTATTCTTTAAAAGTTCAATATACATGTTATGACTTTTATTCACTAAGCTTTTCTTGCATCTCTTGGATATCATTTTTGTCCCTCCATAATGCATATATTGTCTAATACTACATATAGTTGGATTTGTCTTATAAACTATTGACCCATTTTTCATAGCTTGGTGCTTTACACATTGTAGATCCTTAATAAATATTGGTTGATTTGTACCAATTTGGGGCTAAAGGTAATTCTGAATTAGTAAAAATCTGAACATATTGTACACTTAAATCTTCAATTGATTCCAGGAAAAGATAACATGGATGAAGTAACATTCTGATTAGTTTCACAGGAACAGTGTTACAAATGGGTGATTGAATTTGGCTATAATGTTTTATATGATTTAGTAGTGAAACAGCATTTCTTGGGGATAGCTATAGGGAGCAGTAATGCTTGTCTTGTAGAGTGGGGTGGGTTTTTTTGCTTGTTTTTAAGGAATGATAAAAGGTTTCATAGGATTCTAGAAACCTTAGAAATAATTACTCAATGTAGTTTCGTTACTATCACATAATCCCTGTAGTAGGTAATAGTTATTAAGTAGAGGACACTGTATGTCTTTTTTTTTTCATTTATTAAAAAAAAAATTAGGTGCATCCATGTGTATACAGTGCGCCTCAAATTCTTTTAAAAATTGAACAATTTGAAAGATGAATGTTCTCCCCAATCTTTCTTTATGCTATTATAATAAACTGAATTTTTTTTTTTGTTGTTTAAAGATCATGTTTTAAATTCACAAATAGTTAGTTGATCTAAATTAATATCTTTTGTCATGGAGCATTTTCAGTGGTGCTCAAGTGTGTGACAGATTGAATTTGTTGAAGTTTACTGTATTTGAGAGTTTGTTTTTTTACTTAAATCTTTTACAATTTTGAAATAGGTATTGCTTTTTCACCAAGTTATCAAGTTTGTCATTATAATTATAAACTTTGATATATTATAATTTAATATGAAACTTTATTAGAAACTGATTATAGTTCTCACCTTAATTTTCAGACAGCACCCGTAACGAAAAACAGTAAAGAAAACAGACTAAGAGGAAACAAAGTGTTCTGTGCGGTGGGTTTCTTATCCAGTGTAGCAAACTTACTTTGTGACTACTATTCATTAACCCAGGGGTCTGTTCAAATGGAGTCTCTAGCAGACATAGTCTAGAATATATATTCCTGTAGTGAAAATGTTATCTTATATTGACTTGCCAATTTTAAAATTATATGTAAAGTCCACATATATATGAACTTCATTTTTACAGCTAACAATACTGTCACTTCTTATGGTGGATAAATCAACCTGTCTTCAGATGGCTTAATAATTATTTTCTTGAGCTAGAAAAAAGAACTTTTTCTTCTTTCTTAATTTGCTTGGCTTCTTATAGTAAAAATTGGTGTAACGTGTGTTGGATAGACACAGATAACTGGTGGAACTTGAGTTTTGTTCTGTTATTGTCATACATAAATGACACTTTTCCTAATTGTCATCCATGCTATTACAAATGATCATGCATATATGTTGAACTTGACATAATTAAAACTTTATTTTTTTAATTGTACATACATAGATGACATTTCAAAATTAAGTGGTAGGTAGCCATTGTTTACCAACCCTCATGAAAGAGCAGCAAAACAAGGATTTCCTTAAATAGCCTCATTTCTGCCTCTCTCAAGGAATTCAAAAGGAATACAGATTGAAAGATGGTTATGAATTTTAAATTTCATTATGTATAGGATCATTATTAAAATCTTAAATTTCTTAGGTTTTCTTTTCTTGTTTATGTTGATAGTATTGACATGCTTTAAGGTTTTTGATATTGGATTGTTAAAATTTTGTATCTTAGGAATGGAATAAATGTTCTAACCTAGTTACTTAAGAAGTATAATAACCTAATTTTGAAATGAGTTCTGTTGGAACACCTCTTTTCAGAGACCTAATATTGAGAATCAGATCTGATAATGATGTCAGATATTGTTCCATATGATATCAAGCAGGAAGCACTGAATCAGCTGAGTCCAGTTTAAAAACTGGGAAGGGAGGAAGTAAGTAGAAAAATTATTGCCAAACAGAAATGACAATTTTTTTCACAGACTACTGAAATTGTACTAATGATTGAGCAAAATACATTTCTTGCATTATCATATTAGTGTAGTGTACTTCGTGATCAGGTAAGAACTACAAAAATGTGGCAAAAGTTACTTATTTTACTTTCACTCAACTTTTTTTTTTCTCCTCTTTCTTTCCCTTTTCTCCTTCCTTCTTTTGAATGATGGTTGGAGTATTATTGATACTATAATATGATCCCAATGACTGAAATTCTCCCTGGAGGTCCAGAATTTCCCTTCTATATAGAAGTTATTGGAATGGGTGGTAAAAGTAGCACATCAGAAGGGTTAGGGGGAATAAGATGGGTTCTTATAAATGTTCTGAGTATAAGAGGAAGAGGACAAGCAAAGGTAATATTATTGCCATTAACCTTCTTCTCTCTTTTCTCTTGTTTTCTAGTCTTCAAGCAGTGACAGTGGTGGTAGCAGCAGCAGCAGTAGTACCAGCAGCAGCATCAATAGCCCAGACAGGGGAAGTGTTCAAGAAAGCAGCTTAAACCAGATAATTACCGGATCCAGCCCTAATACCCCTCAGTCCTTACAGGAGCAGTCTGCACTATGCCAAGGCCCTTACTTCCACATCAACCAGATTCTGAAGGAGGCACACTTTTATAGCCTACAGCACCGAGGACGGCCTCCTACATGATGAACTAGCAGTTCCTTGCCTTCTGTGAAGGGACAGCACTGTGCAGATTTGATATTTCAACTTAAAAAGTTTGTTTAAAAATTGCACAAAATATGCCTGTTGGCTTTTCAGTCTATATTTGAAATAACAGGTTAGCAGGCATTTGTTTACTTGTGGTTTTGCTGCACTATTGCAATTTCAGAGGGGCTTTGAAGCCATTTTTATGGGATTCTTTTCAGGGTGGTGTCATCCCAGTGAAGGTGACGGTAGGAGAAAACCGCATCTGCATGTTAAGAGTCCATATGGCTCCATTTTCGGATTTGGAAACCAATTGGAAACTTACTTTTTTGTGCAAGGAGTCCATATAAACTTGGGGTCCTCCAATTTTAAAAGATTTTTTTTTAATTCAGTGAACTAGTAAGGACTAGTTTGCATAAAAAACATTAGTTTTCTTTCCCAAAGTATAAAAGAGCTTGCTTCTGTCTGACTGAAGCTGGCCACCATACTACCTCTCAGTATGCAGATGTTCTCTTGAAACTAATTTCCCCTGTTACAGGGGGAGAGAAATTAGACCAAGCTTATTAGGTTAGACTTTGTAAGATGGAAACACCCTCCCTACAATCTGTCTTCTTCTCTTCGCTATGTAAAGTGTTTGCATTCCAGGGATAATGTCTTTAGATACTTCCTTGAACCCTGATTATTTTCATTAATCCTCCAAAGGTTTTTCAAGCTTCTTAGCAAACACTGCACAGTTTTGAAATAGTTGTACTGTATTTGTAACTTTTCTCTCAGACACAAATGTACGTACAGCTTAAATGATCTTATGATAATTCCACCTGTCGTGTCTAGTAAGGCACAGATGACTAATGGTAAAGACTAAGCAACCTGAGCTGGTGTTTAAGGTAACAGGTACTGTAGAACTTTGTGTTAGCTTAGGTTCAATTTACTATTTGAAGTACCTTCTAATAGTCACTAGGGGGCCACATTCCCTCATTGAAACCACAAAAATTGGTGGAACTTAGAAACAAATTAGCAGAGGCACTAATAAATACATGGTAATATTTATTTAGAAAAGGAGAGGGTATGTCCTGATAAATTGCTTCATTTTATTTAGTCATACTAGAGAGCCAACTAAGTTTGAAAAGAGATGGTGTAGATGTGTCTTCCTCCTCTGTGACAAGCTGTCTGAACAAGGAACCAGGATGCATCATGTCATCATCTGCTCTGGAGAGTGTTGGAAGTACAACCTGCCATTAGATTGAAAGGAAAGTGCCTTAGATTCTACCAGGATTCTCTTACCTGCTTACCCACTTCCAGTCTTCTGTTCTGAATGCCACCCACCGCATAAAAGCAGTTCTTAAAAACTATTGGGATTGCTAGTGAGAGGACCTTCCCCAATAGGGTAAGGTTAGAAAAAGACTGAATTTGAAGAAACTCTTTGACTGGTATTAATTTTTAATTGTGTGATGACAGAACTAGTAAGTCAGACTTTTAAGGAAAAGAACAAGTTTAAATATACTTCCTTCCCCCTGCTGGCTCTTTTAACATGAATAAGATTTGCCACAGACACTTGAAGGAGGAGGTTTTGGCACCAGACATAAACCATCTTTGGAATGGGCATGATTTTATTCAAATTGAAATTAGTTTCGGGAGGGAGGGGGGAATTAGATTTTCTCTCTTCCTCTTACCACCCTTTTAAAAACATGTGAGATTGGAAAGTTTTTAGGAAAAAGGTCTGCAGAGAATAAGGAAAGTATAAGATTGCTGCAGGCTTTGGTGGATGGCAAACAGCAATAAGTTTCCTATTTCCTCCTAACAAATAAGGTTGTGGAGGATGAAACCATGACTAGGACAAAACGTTTTTTCCCCTGTTTTCCAAACAAGTATAATCTATTTTCTGGGGCTGGCTATGTAACTCCAACCCCCTTCCTAGTATGCTAAATAAAACTCCATACTGTCTTTTGCAAAATTTTCTATAATATTAAGCAGCTCAAAATACTATCTCCACTGTATTGAGGCTGCTTCAATGTCTAAACATGATCGTCTTTTAAAACATCTATCAGTTCAAGATAAGATCTTGTTCTTGTATCACACCACCATTAAATGCAGCATTAGTGCATGTTGTCATTTAGTTCTTTCTTAGTGTTTAAGAGGGAGATTCCTCCTCCAAAGGGGAGAGCCACATAAGCTATTGGCTAACCTGGTCTTTGGGTTCTGTGCTTCGGCCAGCGGACTTAGCCTTTCTTGTGCTAGTTGTGCTAAGTGGAAGAAGTCCGAACCTGAAAGATAGAATGAGGAGGGTTCAGAGGAGTCACTAGGAAACCTCCCAGGGCTTAGATGAAGTTTCTAATGAAAGTATACCTGATCTGACTTGATGCCAGTGGCAGTATATTATGGGGTTCTTGGGAGTTGAAAGTGCTGCTCCGGGCAGAAAACTGATTGTCTGTACCAGTTAGCAATCCAAATAGAACCTGGGAAATTTAAAAAAAAAAAAAAAAAAAAAAAGGCCAAATTAAGATGGTGACTTATTAATTTACTAATTTAATAACTCAATCCTCCAAAGGCTGGATTTCAAGCTTCTTAGCAAATACTGCAGTTTTGAAATATAGTTATATTGTATAGAAATATTCTTTTAAGTTAAATATTGGCTCTAATCAACTTTTTTCTACTTTGAGTTGAGTAGCATACTAAATCTATTCAAAATTATTTCTTACCACTGATCAAAGAAAGTTATGTTTGCATTTTGTTCGTTAGATCCAGCCACTTGGGAAGGATTTTGTAATGATCATCTGATTAAGATTTAAAGTTGACCTGTTTTAAGCTTACTATCTGCTTATATGGAGCTCACCTCACTAGAATGACGACTTGCTTTGCTTTTTTCCCCCATTCTCTCTAGCTGAGAGGCAGCTGCTAATGTGTACTGCCAAATGCTTTGACTTATTTTGCAACCTGAGCCTCCCCCACACAACTCAGAAACTTACCGAGGTTCGTTGGACCAGGCGATTAAGGTTGCTGTTTAGGTGTGGTGTAAAGACATCTAGGTCAAAAGGATCAATGAGACCTTCTAAGAAGTCTGTTACTTTTTCGATTCTGGAAAAGAAAAAAATTGGAATGAGAATTACTTTTCAGTATCCTGAAAAAGCTATTATAAAAACCTATACATGTCCTAGAAAAATCCAGTATTGGAGATTTGTTTGGTTTTGCTTTTTAAATGGCAGCTCACCTTCCTCCCACAGGTGGATGCAGAGAAGCCATCCACAATTTTAATTCACCTTAGACTTGGACTATAATGTTCAGATCAGGCTACATTCCATCTTGTTAATTTTGGGGCAAGATAGCCACATTACAGATTTTTGTAATAGATGATAATTCAGATATCCTACACACCAACCACACACACACACATTCTACATAGCTGGAATTTAATCAGCCTCCACATAACCACTGTTTGATTAGCAATGTGGGTATTTAGTTTTCAAAGCAAAAATAATGACTTCCAACATAACTTCTTCCCTTTATCCCACGCCCAAAACAGCCTTTTAGGAATGGTAAGTTACTATACCTGGAGTCCTGTTTATTTCGACTACCTTTCACCTCTTCACTTTTGACTGTCAGCACAATATTGAGGTAACGCAGATCATAAAGTAACTGCAGTGCCCTGTTCTGGGTCATGGGGAATGTACCTTCTTTCTGCAAATTGTTTTCCCCAAACATGAAGAGAAATGAGATATTACTAGATAGGCATAGTGAGCAGTCACTGGGTGTGGTCAACAAACTATAGCACAGTTAGACACTATATCCTTGTCTTACCTATGAATATACTCTTCTGAGTATCGCTTCTGAAGGGAAATAACAGCAGCCACATGGGCATAACTGAGAAAATGCCATGACTTTTTCACCCTGTATCTTGGAGGATTGGTGAATAAGCCGAGTCTGCCACCCCCTTCCACTTCATTTTAGAAGGGACAGTGAACCACCCAGAATAAGCAGAAATGGATGAATTGTGAAAGATCAAAGATCTCATTGATTTTTTTTCCCCCTCCACAAACTGCTGCCTTCCATATTTCCAACTGCCCACACTACCCTCACAATCCTTGATTCTTTCCCCCCCCCCCATTGCCAATCATTTACATACTTTGCTGTCTCTACTGCCACATCTTTTCCATCCTTCCCTCTTCAGAAGGCTTCTGCCCCCTAGTTCACCTCATCACATCACCTGGACTACTGCAACAGTCCCACCCTCAAATCTCTTCACTTTCCATGTAAATACCAGCAACTTTACAAAAGCCTCAGGTCTGAACCCTTACCCGATCATTTCCAGTAGTTCTCCTGCCTCTAGGTCAAATATTTCATCTAACTAATCTCTCTAGATTTCTATTTTTGTGTAAGTTTTATAATTAGTGCAGTAGCACATAATTTACGAGGAAGTTAAATTACACATATTAGTGTATGCTCAAATTTTTACCAATGCAATTAAAGTTTAGAGATCAAAGAATTAATCTTGGGCAAGTTAAATTTTTATATTTCAAGGAAAGACTTTACAAATGAAACTCCAAATTCTAGACAAAAAAAAATTTAAAAAAACTTTGCTACAAGTTTAAGATTAGAACTTGGTCTAAGAATTAAACCAAGAGTTACTCAGATGGCAATGGATTGAAGGTTTACATCTATATTGGCAGGTCAAATGAGTCCTAAGATTTGGAAAAGAAGAACTATTCTGTTAAAGACAGGCATATCTAATGAAAGGAAGCTGGATGCTCCTATGTAATTCTAAGTGAGAATTACTTAGTGGCAAAGATAGAGCCATGGGCTAAATTTGATTGTTGTCAAACATGGTTTAGGGAGGAAGAGTACATGGAGATTAGTTCCACGTTTTAAAAAATTTAAACCAGTTAGAAAACCCATGGTTAGGCAAAGGTATTTGGATATCTGTAATTGATATACCTGACCCAAATGTTCCCAAGGGTTTTGCCAAACATGTGAAAGCTACAGCTTTACGTCTGAATCATCAGAACTCCTGAAGCATAAATACATGTTTGAGACAGAGATAAGCCCCAACAACATACCTTTGTTGGCTTCTCTTCAAAAAGCTTTTCATAGCCTGCTAGCACTTGAGCCAGGCATCCCTTTAGCATTTCCTGCAGTGTTGCCTTTGGCAGGGCATGGCCTCCAACCTGATTTATTTCTTGACACAGGCTGAAGAGGAAGGATTGGACGTACCAGGATGGCTACAAGAATCAAATACTGCCATTTAGAAAGGAGTTGACAAGCCATCAAAATGGGTCATTAGCAAAAGAAAGCTTCTTTTAATGTAACTGGGACTTGACCTTTCAAGTCAACTATTTGCCCCACATAACTACTCCAGGACTCCTCTGTTTCCCAGCACATAAGACTTTAGGAGGAGCCTCAGAATAAAAAAATGAAATTTTTCACATAGGTACTTTACAAAAGTCCTTTGTAATTGTCAGTCTCCTTGCAACAATTTTTAGACAAGGTAGGATCTTACTTATTTGGGAAGCCATGCTTTCCAGGAGTGTGGGAAAATTAAACTGGGAAACAATTACTTGAACTTCCAAAGTGCTTAATTGATGTAACTTATTATTTTGGCTCCTTCTAAAGGAAAGGCATGAGGAAATAAAATGCCCAATTTCTTGATTCTCTAACCATGTCCTCTGGCACATTCATTGTGCCTCCCTGGTTAATTTTAATAAATCAGTTCTTTTTGTCATGGATGACTTTGCAATATGATTGTTTACATTTTAGCAGGAAGATGTGCTTTTACATACTTATCCTTACAACTTTATATAGTAGTAGTACAAGAAATTCTATTTTGGAGAAAACTATAGCTCAGAAAGGTAATCACATTTCCCAACACTGCACTAGGACCTGAACCCAGATTTGTCCAGCTTTTTCTCTTATGTCTTGTTCTTACTGTGGCTTAAAAGTGACTTGACCTCACCTGTACTGGCAGTCGAATCTTAGATGTTACACTGCTCCCAGTTTCTGTCTCCTCCTGGATTTCTAGTTCATCCCAGTTAGTGGCCATAGCTAGGATGGAGCCAGCATTATCGAGAAGTAATGATTGGGTGAAGTCATGAACCAGGACCTGGCAAACAGAGAGACTTAATGGAACATCTAACAAGATACATTTAGGATGTGTATAAATGTGTGAATATACTAGAGAAAGTCGTTGGTTGAGCCTTTTGAGTAAATAATTTACCTTCTTCCTTAGTTCTCAGAAGCAGCCTGGGATGCTCTTGTTACATATAGGATAGCTTTTCAATTAAAAGTTGGCACTTTAATAGATACTACTAGTCAAAGGACACATTCTTTCTAGAAAGAAAAATGGGTGATGAAATCCTCTGATCCCCAGAAAGGATCCCACATTTTCAGCTGATTAAAGGAACAACTTGAGATTGGGATATGATCTTGTTTTGAAGGATGAGAGAGACTGTGTACAGAAGGGGAAGAGCCAGAGGAGGAGAATATTGAGGATGTCCTTTGTCAGGGTGGTTGACTGGAGCCGGGTCCTCAAAATGGGAATGGATGGGATCAAAAGCACAGATGAAAAGATTAGCCTTAAAGAGAGCCTCATTCTGAGACAAGATGAAGATGTAAAGTTGTTCAGGTGCAGAAGAGAAACTGAAGGAGTTCCTGTTGAATGGCTTCACAATTTTTGGTATAAAAATATATTAAGGTCATGATGCTAAATAGAGATGGTATATTAGGGGAAAAAATGAAGAGAGGTCTTGCATGTAAATAGGCTGGTAAGAAAAAATGAGTAAACTTTTTCTAGACCCCTCAAAGTGCTCAAGATTCACTTTCTTTCTACTATGAAGTCTTCTTTATACCAAAACTATCAACCACCCTGACAAAGGACATCCTCAATAATCTCCATTGGCTCTCCCCCTCTTTACACAGTCTCTCCCTTCAGAACAAGATCCTACCCTCACTCCTAAACCACTACTTTCTAACTACTAGCAAGTACATTGGATACCTCCTCTCCATCAACTCATGCCTCAACTAGCAGTTGATTCTTTTCTTTGGTACTCTGTCCCTTCTTAATTTCTGCCACAAAACTCTCCTGATTATCTTACCTACTCAGCTGCCTAGTTTCTGCTGTAACTTCATTCACCCTTCTTCCCTAAATGCTGCCATTTCCCAAAGCTTCTGCCTTTAGCATGTTGTTCATCTATAATTTCCCTTAGCTTAAATTATGGCAATGGATGCTTCCCCCAACTTCCATACAGACAACTCCAAATCTTTTATCGACAATCCTACTTTTTAGGCAATCAGAAGCCCATAAGAGGTTCACATCCTTACTCTTATTGGAAAGGTTAATCTAGCAATAGTGTATAGGGTGGACTGAATAGAAAGAGATGGAGACAAGGAGACCGATTTGACTATTATCCTAGAGGAGGTACAATGATCTGAAGAAAAGTAAATGCAAGGGGAAACTCAAAGAAATATAGGAAATGACAAGGGCAAGACAACCAAGATATTGGTGCCAGAAGTGGACAGGCTTAAGAGATCTGATAGCCTGAATATCTCCTTGGCAGCTCCCAAATTATCCCATCCTGAACTAGCCTTTCAGTTAGAACCTTGGGGGTCACCTCTGATCTCTCATCTCCACCCACACATACACTTACCAAGTCTGGGGAGTCGAACTTGAAGTCTCTCACAGTGGTCCCCAACATTTTCCTTCCATTGCCACTTCTCTGAGGCTTCCAGCATGTCCATCCTGGGCTATGTGTGCTCTCTCTCGTCACTACTACAACTATTACTGCTAGATTAATCGACCTAATCTGAAAATGTTAATTCTCAGATAAAAAGCCTACAATAGCTCCCCAATACTTAACAAAGACTAAACTCTTTAACCTTGTATTCAAAGACTGCCCCTGCCAAACCTGGTTCCAATGAAAGAACTCCAGAACTAACTGCACCAGTTAACAATTCCTTAAAATCTTTTTCTGAGGTTTTCTATTCTGCTTATTCCTTATACCTGGAATTTTTTTTTTTTTTTTTTTTTTGCGTACCTTCATCTGCTGCAATCCTAAAGCCTACTTCAACTGCCACCTCTTCCATACACTCTTCTCTAATAATCCCAGCTGGAAGTAACTTGTGGCACACTTTTCATGAACTTACATCACATTCTCCTTTGTATCATAATTATTTGTGTGTCTTATTTCCTTTAACATAATATAAGGGCAGGTTCCTATCTTCCCTTCCTCCCTCCTCCCTATCCACCTACATTTGTGATGGCTGTGCTCCAGAGGCGATATCCTAGCAGACTTTGCTCTAGGAGCTGCTCTTTTACTTCATGCCATTTTGCTAGAATAGGATTCACTTCTTGAGCTTTTCCTTTCATCTGTTTCTTCATAGACCGAGGCTCCTTTGTGGGTTTCTCTGAACTGCCTGATTTGCCCAAAATACAGCGCTTAAGATGAGGGCACAGTTCTCCAAGGGACTGGCAGAGTCTGGCCATAAACAGGACCGAGGAGAGCTTAGAACGACTGAGGGTGTGGACGGGCCCTCGAAGTACAGCCTCAGCCCCTTGCAGTTCAGTACGCACACATGCCACGATTTGCTCGGTGCAGGCTGCACAGTGGTTTCGGAGCATTCCCTCCACAGTGCCAGCATCTGAGTATCTATCAAAAGCAGAATTCTTGGTCTGTATGCCCGAGGCTTCCTTGGGTGCATCTGAAGGAAGGTACGACAAGAGGTCATCCAGCTTGACCTTCAGTTTGGAGTCCAGGGCAAGACAAAAGCTCTGTACGTAGGGGCTGAGGGCCTGAGCTTTCATGGAGAGGCCGCTGCTGGCACACTGGCTCCGATTTGCCACATTGACCCATGCGGCATCTGAAGGTAAATCAGAAGGACTCTCTGACCAGAGAAAGAGAGACATATTGTGCTCAAACTGAACCTGCTTATTGGGGGAGGTGGTGGAACTGGCTTCAAGCTCCTGCAGAGCTGAGGCCAGAAGCTGTTTAGAGCTGCTGGAGATAGAGTCAAAGCCTTCCCTTGTCAGCGTCTAAGAGAGAACAAGAAAGAATCCCTATCAGATTTCTGGGAGGAAGCCTCAGAAACCACCACTCCCAGCTCCCTGGGCACCTTTCCTTCACCTCATCCAATTTCTAGTCAAACTAGCCCAGTCCTGTTCCCTCAGTACAACATGCTATTCCTTCCCCACTTCCCTCTCTCAAAAGTTTTGGTTCTGTCAGGGCCTTTGTGCAAATCCTTTACTGAATTTTCCAGTTATTGGTATTCTCTCCCACCTCAAATACTTTTCTTTATCTATGGCATAGGCTCTAAAACTCAGGAGAATATAAACTTTTGAGAGCAGAGACCACTTTCCATTCTATGTATCTGCCAGGGTCTTATCACAATGTCTTGCACATAGCAGACATTTAATTCAATCCCATATTTTCTATGTTGATACTAGCATTTTTCCAAGTTTTAAAAAAAATTCTCTTGGTTGCTGATTTTTTTTTAAAACCTGGTCCTATTTTTTTGACGCTGGCACCCAGAAGTCTGCTAATTTGAAAGACTTATTTATCCACAGAGTAAGCTGAGCATCCCTGGTAAACCAGGCACAGAAGAGACATGAAAGCGGCCAGGAAAATGCCCTAAGCCAGAGATGGTGAGGGGCAAACATCGCACCCACGGTAACCAGGGACTGCCTGAGAGAGCAACACCTCCCCCCTCCACCTGTAATCGGTCCAGAAACAGCTGCTGCAACAGGTCCTCCCAGAAGGAGAGGCGCTTGTCCAGGAGGCGCCGGCACACCATCTCCCAGCTGCGGCTCATCGACTCGCTGGTGAGCAGCTCCCATACAGCATCCCGAATGCCGGCCAGGCCTTTCAGGCTCTTCACATAAACCAGCAAATTGGTGATCCCACTTTTGATGTCTTCATGGCACCTGTAACACAACCATTTTCTTTTGAGTCCCCCTCTCAATGTGTAGTGTCTCTCACATAGCCCTTCCTAGATGTGTTGCTTTTCCCCCTTCGGCTAAGGACAGAGACATGTTTTAGAGAAGGTCACATGTCTGAGGAGCGCTGTAGTTCAACATCACCCACTCTGCTTCCCAGAAGTCTAGGCGACTGGCCCATGGAACCTCTCCCTAGCAGCTTACATGTTGATCCACTTCTGTAGAGTGTCCTTTAGATACTCCTCATTGATGGGGTGTGCAAGAGTCCGAAGAGTTGGCTGGAACTCCACAATGGAGACTGGGAGATGTTTGAACCAGCTACACAACTTCATCTCTTGCAAGACATTGATGATGCCTTTTCCTAAAGAGATGAAACTTATTAGTCAGAAATAGTTTAAACCTAAGAAATAGATGTTCAATCTTCCCCTTCCTCCAGGTAGGTATGAAAAAAATTACTGAGGATGAATGAAATTTTCATCTCTGGAGGCAATTCTTGAGGTGAGAAATAACGGTATGAGAATGAGTTGCAGGTCTCTCCAACAACCATACCCACACACTTTCCCCTGTCTCCCTTTCTCTCCTCCTTCCTTTCCTCCCTTTTTCTCTCTCCTTCCCTTCCCCCCCTTTCTCCTTCCCTTCCCCTCTCTCTTCTTCCCTTCCCCCTTCCCTTCCCCTCTGTCTCTCTTTCTCCTTCCTTCCGTCCCCTCCTTTTCCCTTCCCCCCCTCCCTTTTTTTTTTCTCTCTCTCTCTCTCGCCTCCCCTTCCTCTCTCTCCCTCCTCCCTCTTTCTCTCTGACACACACACACTCATGCATACACACATTCCAGCTAACCCACAACTGCTTTGACAAAATGATTCCCAGTAAAGCAGAGAACATGAAAAAAAGAAAAATTAGGAAAAGAATATTGGGATGAATAATGCTTTGGAATGGTAGATATGAATTCAAATGTAAAAAATCTGAATTTAACCTGATTTTTAAAATCACAGAAACTCTTGTGTCCTTCAAATACTTTCTGGAGATAGTATAAAACTCCTTCCTCTACATTTAAATCATGGTAGTAGTAAGGAGATAAACCAAAATGATGTCATAAGATCTTTTCTGGCTTTATGATTTCTAATGCCCTCAAAAGAGAACCTTAAAGGTATATTGGGAAAAAGATGTAAAAAGGAAGCTGTTATTGAAAGAGAAGTAAATTAGATTTGAAATGGAACAATATCATTATGCCATTAAGAAAGCTGGTTAGGGCTTACCTGCAAGCCTCTGGCTTGTGACAGAGTCTAGAGTAGAGAAGAGCACCCCACAGGGCAGGGAGGGATCGGGCAGCACACCTTCGGGTAAGGTATAGAAGAGGGCATGGGCTTGGTACAGAGTGGTGACCAGCAGCTCCACAAGTGAACAAATCTGCGCTTTAATGCCAGCACCTATAAGAAAGCATCTTCTTTTACTGAAATTGACAGAAATTTCCTTTTAAGTACACATTTGTGAAAGTCTGAGGTCACAAATAATCTCAGAGAAATGAATCTCTCAGCTTCTGAGGATCAAATCTCAAAGGGAAATAAGCTGTGCCTACCGTGGTGGGGCTGATTGAGAAGCTGCTGAATGGCTGCCTTTCTGGCTAACAGGAAATCCGTGAGGGCCTGGCGGGGAGAACTGTCTTCCAGAAGCATGACTGACGACAAGGCTTCGGCAACAGCCTGGTCAGACACAGTTTGGCATCTGAGAATCATCTTGGTTTCATGCAGAATGGTTGACCTGGGAAGAAATAAAATGAAAGCTCAGGGAGAATAACAAAGGTAAATGGGGATTTTAAACTAGTCCAAGAGAATGGCAAAACCTCAGAATAACTGAGAAGAGTCGTGAATGACAGAAGAAGAGAAAAGCAATAACCCACAAATTGGGAGGCCCCAGAATTAACCCATGAAATGATTTTTCTGCATTAATGACTCACCGGAAGTGGCTGGCTGCTGCCACCTGACGCACCAGTATTGGGAACCGGGCGAGAACAGGGCTGTAGGAGCCGCTGGTGGAGTCCAGCCGGAGCAAGCCATGAAGGTGGCAGCACAGCAGGTAGAGCTGGGTGGCATGCAGGTACTGAGAGGCTTCCATGGAGCTCCATATTTTCTCAGGAATCTCTAAGAGTAGCTTGATCTGGGCAGCCATGCTGTAGAACTTCTCCTGGGAAAGCTGCTGGGGCTGCAGGAGAGATGGAGGACATAAGGAAGCCTAACTTTTGTTACTCATTGGGCAGCCTGGGGACTAACTTTGGGTACCAAACCTGAATTAAGCAGGCTCCATTCCTGCTCTACTCTGAGGGGCATGGAAGCTGGGCTCTGTGGAACCTCCCCTTGCTCAAACACATACCAGATAATGGAAGAGTCAAGCTCCTCTCTCATCTATCTTTATGTCAAATTCTTCACTTCTCTTCAGCATTCCAATTCAGTTCAACAAATACTAATCAAGTTGTGCTTGGTGCTGGAGATACGAAGACAAAATAAGTCAGCCCTTGCTCTCAAGAAGCTTACAGTCTACTGATGAAATCCATAATGTATGTTTCTAAGCAAATGGCAAGGGGCAAAATGGCTAGGCCTCAGGGGAGGGGGCACCTGAGCTGTGCTTGGAAGGAATCTGGGGATCCTACCAGTTAGACCCGTATCCAGCTATGGGGGGTGGCAAAGATAGGAAATGGGATGATATATATAGCTAGCAGGCCAATTTGCCTGAAGAAGAGGCAATCGAAATAAGAATGGAGAGGTGGATAGCATCCAGGTTACATAAGGTTTTACATGTCACATATTTTATCCTAGAGGCAATCAAGGGCCACTGAAAATTTCTGAGTAGGAGATTAAATCTGTACACTGGAAATATTAACTTGGCTGCTGTGTCAACATTCCTCCTCCCTTGGGTTCCTCAGGAAATCTTTTGGTTCTTTTTCTATCTCTTTGGATATTGTTTTCCTTGAGAGTTTCTTTTCCTCCTCCTATCCCTTAAATGTGGATGGCCCCAAGGGTCAGGCCTCTGTTCTCTTTCTTTGCCCTCAGGTCTCAATCAAACTCAGTTTCAACTATTGTCCCTTAGAGGAGGACAAATAGGCCATACACCTATCGTCACTGTCATGTTGTAGCCTCATATTTCCAGTTGTCTGCTAGATCTTTCCATATGGTTATCCTCATGTCACCTCTGTTATATCTAAAAGTGAACTCATTTCTTCCTCCCCCTCCCCCGAGACAAATGGGGTTAAGTGACTTGCCCAGGGTCACACAGCCAGGAGGTGTTAAGTGTCTGAGGTCACATTTGAACTCAAGTCCTCCTGACTTCAGGGCTAATGCATCATCCACTGCACCAACTAGCTGCCCCTTGAACTCATTTCTCAAAACAAAATAAAAAAATTAGCCCCTTATGTCCCATGTTGTGTTTCTTCTCATGTCAACATATTTAGCAAAATGTTATGTTATATAAAATGTATCTTTGGGTGAGTGGAGAGGAAGGGATGCTGGGAGAGATCAATAAAAATATTTTTAAAATAATTAGCAGTAAGCCATAAATGAATAATGAATCAGTCCTGCATTATAAACTGTTATCTTGCTGATGGTTAAGCTGAGTGGGATGCCTCCCCTTGAGAATGTCAAGTATAATGCCTTGACATATGACCCCTGGCTCCACCATTTGTTTTCCATTCCCCTTCTCTGGATCTGGTTGTCTCATGAACTTTGGCTTAAAACTGAGAGTTCTTTCCTCTGTCCAAATGACTGCCTTTAATCAATATCACATTATCCCGTCTCAACTAAAAGCTGGGGATTGTATAGGGCTATGATAGCATGCACTCTCTACAGAACTCACATGTAACAATAAAGGTCCTTCATTTCAAAATGAAGGGAATACTTCTAACTTTCCAAGATTCTGTAAGAGCTCAACTTTTAAAATCAGATTCATCTGAAAAACACAAATAAAAACTTTGTGGTATTTCCGGCCCTTGTTCATCCTACATTCTCAAGAGCATCGGGGCTATCACAAGGGTGATATCTTGACTTGCAAATGATTTGAATTTAAGTGAGTAAATTTATCAGCCTCATTCTCCCCACAAGTCACTGGAATCCAGAGGTTAGAAATAGGTGAAGATGACTGATGGCCCCAGATGCAATGGATGACGTTGGCCTTTTTGGATTAAGATCTTTCCCAGATTTCAGTTTGTCTGATGCAATACCCATTCAGTAAGTAAAGGCTAAGTAAGAATTGAGACAAAAAATGACCCATTATGCCTTCAAAATTAGACCCTCAGAGTTTCTGGCCAGAACAGAAAACAATGTCTACTTAAGAGTACTCAAAGGCATCAAAACCCAGGGAGCAAATGAAGCTTGGACTGTAACTTATTATTGGCCAATCAGTAAGAGCCAGAGTGATCTGGGTTTAAAGACACAATCAAATAACTCCTTTTGCATCCCAGTGGGCTTCCTCAAAGCCTGGTTCTCCAGAGCTGTATTTCACAAAATTCAAATTAACAAACATTCCTAAAGTACCTAGGCACAGTGTTAGGGACTGGCAATACTAAGACCTAATAAAGTCCTTGCCCTCAAAGAATTTAAATCCCATAGAGAAATACTCAGTATACAAGACAAAATAATTTTAAGAACAGAGTGCTAATCAGCTCCAATCCCTGGCTCTCTCCCACTATTACCCTTAGATCTTACAGATCCCAACACCAAATTACTACCACCTGCCAATTTCACTTCCCTCATCTGCAGCAGAAATATAACTAGAGGAAATTGAGGAAGTCAAGTAACTTAAGTCCAGTACAAATTTGTCATCTAATCACAACAGGGTGCTTAACCGCCAAAGACAATCCTTTTATTACTCCCCAAATGATGACCTATCTCATTCTCTGCAACAGCTGGTCCAAATTTCTCTCCTCAAGCTTCCCATAATATCCTTCTCAGCTAAGGTTCTCTCCTTTACACTCTATCGATAGAGAAATCAAGATTTTCTCAAGCAGCTACTTTAGCATCTTGACTATTTCTTCTTTTACTTTACTCTTCAATGGAAAGGACCAAGAACAACCCTTCTACACATGTCCTTGATGCAGACTCTTCCCCACTTTTCATTCCTTACCTCTCACACCCTTTAAAAGAAAAGCCTCACTAAATTCCACTATTTCTGCTAACATCATGTATCTTTCCTCACTTGAAAGAACTCAAAAGTTTATGCTGGTTACCTCCACTTCCTCTCTTCCCACTTATTTTCAATGGTTTGCAATCTGGCTTCTGACCTCAACACTCAGCTGAAATTGCTCTCTTCAAAATTACCAATAGTCCCTTAATTGCCCAATCTAAATGGCCTTTTGCCTCATGCCCCTTGATTCCTTTTCAGCATTTGACACAGCTAGCCACCTTTTCTTTGATTATTCCCTTCAGATTATTCTTCCAACTGCCTGACTACTCCATCCCAGTCTTTTACTGAGGTTTCAAAATTCAAGTCATGCCTATTAACTGTGTCTCTATTCTAAAACTCTTCTCTTTTTTCTCCATATTCTCTCACTTGATGACTCATCAATTTCCATAGGTTCAATTAACAAAGATAGTAAGAAAAATAATTATGTATAGACCCATTCTCTCTCCTAACATCAATAGACATTTCAAACTGACTGTCTCAGACACATCAGAAGTTAAAGGTGAATTCTCTCTTCTGAATGAACTTCCAAATTACATCATCATTTCTCCAGTCACCCAGGTGCTCAATCTTGACATCTGCCTGGATTCTTTACTCTCTTATCCCACATTCAACTATTTGCCAAATCTTGTCACTCCTACCTCCATCTCTGCTTTCAATCCCCTTCTTTCCACTTCCTAATTTAACCTTTTGTCTAAGCTACTGCAATGATCCTTCCTGCTTACTGCAACTGTCCTTCCTGCTTCCAACCCTCAAATTAATTCTCAACACTTCTGGTAAACTGATATAACTAAAACACAGATCTGCCCGTGTCATTCTCATTCAAAAATTTTCAGGTGGCTTCCAATTGCTTCTAAGATAGCATATAAACTCCTCTGTTTGGCATTAAAAGTATTCCCACAATAACCCCCACCCTCTTCGTCCTGTCTTATTTCATACGACTTTTTTTTTTGCAGTTTTTTTCATTTTACACTTAATACAAAATGAGAAAAGAAAAAAAATTCCATGTGCACAGCATCCATAAGAGTGGATTCAATATAAAACAAATTTCCATTTCAAGAAACCCTACATAATAAATACATGTAGTTTTCAAAGCTGTCCTGCTTTGCTTTGCTTTCTTGGTTTTCTCTTATTCTCGGTTGTGTACTTTCTACTTTATTTTACTCCCTCCTATCCTAAATCAGGCTACAATTAAGTGTGGATATATGTGAGTTTGTGTGTATATAGATATCTATGAACATTCACAAACTCATATAAGACCCTCCTATGCTTATTTCCTCCTCATCTCTTTCTCTGGAGGTGGATAGCATCTTCCTTCCTAAATCCAAGTCTCTCCATATTTTTCTAAATCAACCAGCTGATCAGTTCCTACAACTCAACAATAATCCTTCCTGGATTCAAACAGCACTTTCATTCATAGGATCTTTGAGTTTAATTTGGGTCAAAATGCCTAGGTTGTTGAAAGATGTTTTTAAAGCGATACTGCTATTCAGTCGGAATGCCCTCTGCTTTCCGGAAGGCACTTCCTTCCTCCTCTGTCTACCTCTAGGAATCCCAAGCTTCCCCATTCCAGCTCCCACCCGGTCTTTCCTGATCTTCTGGTTAATTATCCCTCGGTCCTCGGTGTTTACTTATCCGCAATTCTTCAGTTAGGTGGGTGCAATGTGCATATATACTAGAGTGTGGAAGACCCAAGTTAAACGCCGCCTCAGACACTTATCAGCCGGATGGCCCCGAGAAGCCACCCTCTCCTCACCCATAAAATGAGACACCTCCCTACCAGGAGTGTGGGGAGGATAAGATAATATTTGTAGAGCGCTTTGTAAACATTGTAGCACTCTAAAATCGCTGGCTATTGGTAATCCCTCAGCAGAAGGTAAACTTCTTGGAGACAGGGCAGTTCTCTAAACTTAACCTTTGACATTTTGGTTTTGGCCCGGATCTGGAACTTCGATCATGTTGAGAACCCCCCCCCCCTTACACCATTGCGGACCCGTTGGGACTTTGCTAGGAGTCCGGGATTAAGGCGCGTCCTCCTGCATCATCCCGCAACCGGCCACTTCCTAGGCCGGGCACAGAGCAGGTGTGGGGGGGAACGAAATTCCCGGAGGAAAAGTGATCCCCATTCCGGAGCCCAGCAGGGAACTTCCTAAGCAGACAGGGGTGGGTCAGTTGCAGGAAGGAGGGGAGGAAGGAGAGAGATACTGGGGAAGGCGGGGCTTGCAAAGAAGGCGGGCCTTTGGGGAAGGGGGCGAAACCTGAGAGGTTCGTGCGGGGCGCGACGTAGCCGTAGCCGTAGCGTGGCTCTGCTGGCGGAGGCGCGCGCAGCACTGGTCAGTAGCCCTGACAGCGTCCAGCAGTCCCTCGGCGCAGCGCCGCATCTGTCCGATGGTATCAGCCGCCTCGATCAAGTCGCGGTAACGCTCGCCGACCATCTGCCGCAGCTCCTCTTTCTTGTGCTCGATCTCCGCTCGTACCTGTCGCTCCAGCCCACGGATCTCCTCCGCTCCATGTGCCTCGAACAGCGCTGCGGCATCCCGCAGCTCCGGCCGCTTCAGAGACTGCGAACCGGCCATCGCTGCCGCCATCGTGGCGCTCTCTCTGCTGCTGGACGGGGCGGGGTGGGGCGGGGCGGGAGGGTAGGAGGTAACTTCCGCCAGACTCCTGGGCCGCCCTCGCCATTTTTGTTTGGGGCTGAGCGTTTCCGCTTTCCTTGGAAAGCCATGTTTTTTAGGGAATGACTCGTAACTAGGGCGCTATATTTGTGGGGGGCCGACTTGCCTTCTTGAAAGTTATTATGGAAGAGCAATTAAATAGGCAATTAATACTGCAGAGATATTAGCTGACTCATCTCCCCTAAGAGTGAAGCTGAAAGGGTCATTCACCAGGCCTTCATCCTATTTCAGACCTTGTCCATCCACAAGCATTTATTAAACACCTGCTATGTACTAAGGGAGCACTAGGTGTCGCAGTGAACAAAATGTGGGGCCTGAGGTACCCAAGACCCTTGTACCTGAGTTCAAATCCAGACTCAAAACACTTAATAGCTGGGTGACCCTGGACAAGATAATTAACCAACCAACCCCTTTTGCCTTTGTTTCCTTATCTGCAAGATGAATTGAAGGAGGAAATGGCAAACCACTATTTTGTCAAATCCCAAATGAGGTCAGGAAGAGTTGGACACCACCGAACTGTAGACCCACATATGCCAAATACTGTGCTAAGCAGAACGTGACAAAAAAGGCAAAAATAATTCCTGGCTCAAGGACCTTGAAGTTCAATAGTGGGGACGATGTGCAAATACCACATAACGAATATATATATAATGTACCAAGACATAATATTATATATATTTATATTTACAAATATATAATGTATATATATACATAGGCAGGTGTGCAAGATAATAGCATTTATATAGTGCTTTGAGGTTTTCAAAGTACCTTACAAATATTTCACTTCACAACAATCATGAGAGATACATGCCATTGTGTGGAAACTGAGGGAGATGGATTACTTACTAGTGTGTCTAAGGGTGAATTTATACTACCTTCAGTGTGCCATCTAGCTGCCTCTACTTATGTTATTGGTTGTTCTCAAAGTAGGTGATTAGGGAGGTGATGCCACAATATACAAGTGGATTGAATTTAAGTGAGGGAGGGCTGTACAAAATTACCAGCTTTACTTGCTCCTCTGGAGCCATCTGGGTCTGGTGGCCAGATAAAAATGGCCGTTTTAAGCTTAGATCTTTAACAGCTTTCAATTTGACTGTAGCAATGTACATGCATGAGATGCAGGATAAATTAGAGATAATCTCAATGGAAGGCACTAACATTAAAGCATTTTGCAGAATATGAAATGTTGCCTGAAACATCTTTATGTTCTTCCTTCACTCTTGAGGACCAATGACATCACAAAGGTGAGATGTTGTCTTACAAGTGAATTGGATTTTAAGTGAGACTAAACGGGGCAAAGTCATCAGCCTCACTTCCTACAGTCATTGAAATTGAACCACAAAGCCAAAGATAAGACACTAGTGATGGTCCAGGAGGCAGTGGATGACCTTGGCCTTTTTAGTTTAAGATCTTCCCAGGTTTCAGTTTGTAACAATACCCATTCACTGATTAGTGGTTATGTCAAAACTGAAATAAAAGATGGCCTGGTTTGCTATCACAAATGAATCAGTCTGGGAGGGAAAGGTTCTCAGAGTTTCTGGTCAGAACAGAAAATAATGGCTATTTAAGACTAATCTGAGCCATCAAAACCCAAGCATTGAGCAAGAAAGGTTGGGCTGGGATTTTTTTTTTCAATTCAGTGAAAGAATGATTTTAGGTTTAAAGATAAATCAGGTAGTGTCCCCCAATGAACTTCATCAAAGCCTTTTTTTTTTCAGAATTGTATTTCAAGAAATCATAAAATCTGCACAAGATAAAAGAGTTAATTGTCCCAGCTTTTGGGATGGGAGGGAAGATAAATAGGAAATTAAAAAGAAATCTAATCCCTTAACCTTAAGATATCTTAACAAATATAAGTGATCAAAAATTTTATTCCTTTGGATAGATCACCCCCATATAAAGGTATGATTCCTCAGGTGGTTAGAGTATGTGATGAAGAAATATCGGCATTAAAGTTGCAGGATACAAAATAAATCCACATAAATTAGCAGCATTTTTATATATTATCAACAAAGTTCAGCAGCAAGAGATACAAAAAGAAATTCCATTCAAAATAACTGGTGATAGTATAAAATATTTGGGAATCTATTTGCCAAGGAACAGTCATGAACTATATGAACTAAATTACAAAACACTTTCCACACAAATAAAGTCAGACCTAATCAGTTGGAAAAACATCAAATGCTCATGGGTAGGCAGAGCAAATATAATAAAAATGACAATACTACCCAAACTAATTTTCTTATTTAGTGCCATACAAATCAAACTCTCAAGAAATTATTTTACAGATCTAGAAAAAATATTAGCAAAAATCATTTGGAAGAACAAAAGGTCAAGAATTTCAAGGGAATTAATGGAAAAAAAAAAGGCTGATGAGGGTGGCCTTGCTGTACCAGATCTAAAACTATATTATAAAGCAGCAGTCATCAAAACCATTTGGTAGTGGCTAAGAAATAGAGTAGTTGATCAGTGGAATAGGATAGGATCACAGGACACACTAGGCAATAACTATAGCAATTTAGTGTTTCATAAACCCAAAGACCCCAGCTTCTGGGATAAGTACTCACTATTTGATAAAAACTGCTGGGAAAATTGGAAACTAGTGTGGAAGAAATTAGGGTTTGACCCACACCTAACACCACATACCAAGATAAGATCTAAATGGGTTCATGATTTGGATATAAGAGTGATATAAGCAAATTAGAGGAACATAGGATAGTTTACTTCTCAGACCTGTGGAGAAGGAAGGAATTTGTAACCAAAGAAGAACTGGAACTCTTAATTGAATACCAGATATATAATTTTGATTATATTAAGTTAAAAAGTTTTTGTACAAACAAAACTAATGCAGACAAGATTAGGAGGGAAACAATAAAATGGGAAATCATCTTTACATTTAAGAGTTCTGATAAAGGCCTTATTTCTAAAATATATAGAGAATTGTCTCATATAAGAATTCAAGCCACTCTCCAATTGATAAATGGTCAAAGGATATGAACAGACAATTTTCAGATGATGAAATTAAAACTCTAGTCATATGAAAAGGTGCTCCAAATCTCTATTGATCAGAGAAATGAAAATTAAGACAACTCTGAGATACCACTACACACCTGTCAGGTTGGCTAAGATGACAGGAAAAGATAATGACAAATGTTGGAGGGGATGTGGGAAAACTGGAACACTGATGCATTGTTGGTGGAACTGTAAAAGGATCCAGCCATTCTGCAGAGCAATTTGGAACTATGCTCAAAAAGTTACCCAACTGTGCATACCATTTGACCTAACAGTGTTTCTATTAGGCCCATATCCCAAAGAGATCTTAAAGAAAGGAAAGGGATCCATGTGCAAGAATGTTTGTGGCAGCCCTTTTTGTAGTGGCTAGAAACTGGAAACTGAATGGATGCCCATCAATTGGAGAATGGCTGAATAAATTATGGTATATGAATGTTATGGAATATTATTGTTCTGTAAGAAATGACCAGCAGGATGATTTCAGAGAAGCCTGGAGAGATTTGCTTGAACTGATGGTGAGCGAAAGGAGCAAAACCAGATCATTATACATGGCAACAACAATACTATATGATGATCAATTCTGATGGACATGGTTCTCTTCAATAATGAGATGTTTCAAACCAGTTCCTATGTTCAGTGATGAACAAAGCCATGTACACACAGGGAGAGGCCTGTGGGATCTGAGTCTGGACCACAACATAGCATTTTCACACTCTCTATTGATGTTTGCTTGCATTATGTTTTCCTTTTCAGGTTTTTTTTTTCCTGTACAGCAAGATAACTGTATAAATATGTATACACACATTTGATCTGTCAAATATTTTAATATAATTAACATGTTATTAGACTTCCTGCCATCTAGGGGAGGGGGTGGGGAGGTAGGAGGGAAAAATTTGTAACAGAAAGCTTTGCAAGGGTCATTGTTGAAAAATTACCCATGCATATGTTTTGCAAACAAAAAGCTTTAATTAAAAAAAAAAAAGAAATAGCGGCATTGCCCAACTTGAACTGGTAAGTTAGGTTTCCAAATGGCAGCTCCCATTACTCACAGATATTGATGTCTTTTGTTCTCAAAGACTACATATGACATCACAAGAGTATCTTTGATAGGATCCTTGGTCTTTGGTAGCTGGGTAAGTCATCAGGGAGGGCCATTTACAGGAGAGGGTCTGAATTATAAAGAACTGGGAAGTCAAACTATTCCCAGAAACAAGCAGGGAAGAGCACTGTATTACCTGGCCTTGAAGGGGGCCTTTTTTCCCCTTAAAGTGGCCTGTTGTTATCCTTAAATGAACCTTAATTCCAGTAGGCCTTGTTGAATTCCTAGTGAATTTCTTGCATTGACAAAAATTATCATGACCTTCACAATTACTGTGTCCCATTAGAACACTAAATTATGATGTCAATCTCCATCCAGGTTATTTTTCTCCTCTAAAAGAACTTATTGATACTCCACTTCTTTGCTAACTCCTTTTAGTCCACTTACTAAATGTCACATTAGGAACTGAGTCTACCTTAATGGCATCTTCCCAATTGTTATATCTTCTCCCTTGTTAGTGGTGAGTTCTGCTACAGAAGTTAGCCCAAGTCTTTCCCCCTATTAATGGCTAACTCCCTTTTGGAATTTAGCTTGCCTGTTAATGGTGTGTGGGACAAGACCACTGGCTCAAATAAATTAAGGATCTGTCTCAAGGTAAAAGCAGAAAGAAATTTTATTACGACCTGGTGAGAAAGGGTATTTCCCTCCCCACAAGCAGATAGGCAGGGCCCAGTTAACAGACAAGAATTATACAGGGGACTGAGCTAACACTCCCTATAAGTTGGATCTTTGTCCTGATTAGCCAGGACAAATGACCTCACATTCTAAGTCATAAATGAGGAAAAACTTCTAACCCAACCACATCTTTAGGATTACTAAATTACCTTATATGGGAGTTTCAATGCCAAGGTGGCCGCAACTTAGTCTCACAGAAGTCCCACTCCTTGTAAACCACATGATTTCTGGAGAAAGAAACCTGACCCTGGGGTTCAGCCAACCTTCACTCAAATTTTAGAACACTGTCTCCATCTTGGAAGATAGCTTTCACAATTCACTTCATTCTATGGCATAAAATCTTTGCCTCTTGATTTGGAGATGGTCTAAGCCTACAAACTCACAACACTGGCCTGAAAGCCCAGTATATTTTGAGGGTTCAATCCCTGCTTTCCAACAGCTTGATTGAACTGGATTTAAGTGAGGCAGAGCTGTACAAAATCAGTGTCATTCTCTCTTCCAGAGTTATCGGAATCCCATGGCAACACAAAAGTCAAGAATAATGGCTATGGTCCAGCGTTGAAACCTAAAAGAAGCCTAGGATACATTGAACCTCCTTACTTCTCCCTAAACTCCAGAATTTCTTTTCCAATTCATTCTCCTCAGTTCCCAAATTGACCTCCTTTGTCACTCTGGTGAAACCTAAGGATCTCCTTCTTAGAATGAATAAATAGGAAATCAATAAACCCTCTTTTAAAGCCCTTAAAAATCAGCTCCAGCCTATCGTATATTACTCTTCTTCCAGTTCTGAATATTCCAGCCAAATTAACCTAGTTGTAGGATCTCTGTATATGACTAGAGGGCATTCTACTCCCTTTTTTGCAAGCATGCACAAACTATCCTCTATATTGTTAGAAGTCCTATGTTCCTTAAAAGCTCAATTCAATGCCATGAGTCCTTACCTGACTGAGTCCCACCCCCAATTGCAAGTGTGCTGCCCCCAATATTTACCATTACTTTGTGAGGGTATACCATCCTTTAAAATTGGTGTCAGGAATGGTAACACTCAGAATGAACTTAGGTTGGCAAGGGAAGCTAAAAACAAAAAATTGTTTGATTTCTTTTGTTCCCTCCCTTCTTATTAAAAGCTATTTTGAGAAAAGGAGGATCCAAGAAGGGATGGGGCCCTTGTTTGGGAACAGATGGGACAGTGATAACTGATGACACCTTTCTAGAGAAGGTCTCTTATCTTTGGCTCTTGTAGATCAGGTTTAGTCCTGAGGAGAACCTGAACCCAAAGGAGATTTAGGCTTTTTTTCCCAAAAAATTCTCTTGCTTATGCCTCTTACTAGAAAGTCTTGGGGAGAATATCATAAATAAAGCTAAGGTGTTGTCTAGAGTCTTCTCAAAAGAATTTAATAGGTCCCTTCTGAAAAAGTTGCTCAGTGAACAGATTTGTAGATGAAACTGTTTACCACACAAACACACAAAAAGCTTAAAACACAAAATACTTCTATGTGTGCCTTAACACAAACTATAATCTACCATAATCTTCATACTCTGCTAAAAGCTTAAAAATCTCTGGAAAGATTTACCAGACTGCTAAAAAGATTTGATCTTTCCCTCAAATCTATAGTCTGAGCAATGCAAAGGTCTTCCTGGCTTTGGTCAGCTTTTCCAAGAAGTGTGTGTGTAGTTGGAAACAGTTATCTCCCACAAAGCAACTAACAACCTGATTCATTGACTACCAATGCCTTGAAATGATGAGATAGCCACTGAGGCTAGGAATGTCCCTTTCTCAGCATCCTACTCCAGTGGCCGGGGCTCAAGACAAGAAATACAAATTAGAAAAATAGAACAGAACCACAGAGACTCTCAGGGACATCCTCAGCAAGCATATGTTCTTGCTCCCATGCCAAAATTGGGAAATCTTTACTTGTGTGAATGAGTCAATGATAACAGTGTGAAAACAAAATGACTCTTTTTATTTTGCTCCGGTGTGATCTGCTAAGGAGAATGACCTTTGCACTGGGGAAAGGGAAGAAGAAAGGCAATAAGGATATGAGTAGTGCTTACTACATGTCAGGCACTGTGCTAAACACTTTAATAATAACTAATATTTGCATAGCACCTACAGTGTGCCTAATACTGTGCTAAGGATGTTACAATTACTATTTAATTATATTTTCACAATAACCCTGGGAAGGAAGTGTTATTATCATCCTTACTTTATAATTGAGGAAAAAGATTAAATGATTTGTCCAAGCTCACACAACTAGTATCTGTGGCTGGATTTGAACTCAAGTCTTCCTGACCCCACAAACTGCTGTAGTCATTTTACTATTTTATTGCCCCTATACACAGGAAATAAAACAAAAATAAATAGTAGGAATCTGATAAAAGTAAGGAAAACACTTAATTGCTCACAATGAATTCAAGTGAGCTGACCTAAAGGAACTAAATCCTTGATTAATGTAAGAACTGGGACTTTTTGTATCTCTGTGTCAAGTTTATTTCAAAGATCAGGGAAAATGGAAGACATGCTACAAGATTGGAAAAAGGCAAATCTTATTTTCAAAAAAAAAAAAAAAGGAAAGAACAGATCAGAATCTGCAAACTCTTCAGTGAGCTTGATTTTGGTTCCTGGGAATAAATCATTAAACAGATGGTTAGTGGATACATATAAAGAGAAGCAGCCATTACAAAGAGCCAGCATGACTCCATCAATAATAGCTCACACAAGATTCATCACATTTCCTTTTTGGACCTTTACTAAGATAGTGCATGAGAAGAATGTCATGAATACAGATGGCATGCTCTTCTAATCCATAGATAACAGAAAGCTGGGAGAAATAGCACACTGCAGAGATATAGTCAGTATCCAAAAAGATCTCCGCCAACTAAGCATTAGGCCAAATCTATTAAGAAATTAAATAGGAATAAATGTAAAGTCTTATAGTTGAATACAAAAAAATCAACTTCATAAGTATAAGATAGAGAAGGAAAAGTTAGCAATTGTTCTGAAAAAGAGGGTCTTAGGGGACTACAAGCTCAACATGAATAAGTAGTGTGATGTAGCAGCAAAAAAACTAATGTGGTCTTGGGCTACATCCAGAGAGTCAAAAACTCCTAGAAACAAGATGCTAGTCCCCCTGAATTCTGCTCTCCATAATTTCTGAGTAATTAATTATGGCTAACATAAAAGGATTGGTTATTTGGTTGTCATGAACCAAAGATGACCCATGGTAGGCTATTTACTCTCTTTTTCTCTAGTAAATTTATTTTTAATACACATTGCTTTATGAATCAATCATGTTGGGAAAAAAAGGTCACAGCAAAAAGGAAAAACCATGGGAGAGAAAAAAAAGTGAACTTAGTAAATATTGATTTATATTCAAACTGCATAGTTGTTTTTTTGGATGCAGATGGCATTTTCTGTCCAAAGTCTATTGGGATTGCTTTGAATCCCTGAACCACTGAGAAGAACCAAGTCTTTCAGAGTTGATCATCTCAAATTCTTGCTGTTATTGTGTGCAATGTATTCCTGGTTCTGCTCATTTTGCTCAGTATCAATTCATATAAATCATATAAATCTAAAATTAGCATGTTCATTTTTTACAGAACAATAATATTCCATTAGCTTTGTATACCACAACCTGTTCAAATATTACTCAATTGATGGGCATCTACTCATTTTCCAATTTTTTGCTACCACAAAAAGAGCTGCCACAAATTTTTACACATGTAGATCCTTTTCCTTCCTTTGTGATTTCCTTGGGATACAGACCCAGTAATGGCACTGTTGAGTCAAAGGGTATGCAGTCTTATAGCTTTTTGAGCATAATTCCAAATTGCTCTCCAGAATGGTTGGATCATTTCACAAGTCCACCAACAATGCATTAGGGTCCCAATTTTCCCATATCCCCTCCAACATTTATCAATGTTTTTCCTGTTATCCTAAACAATCTGAGAAGTGTGAGGTGATACCTCAGAGTTGTTTTAATTTGCATTTCTCTAATCAATTGTGATTTAAAGAATTTTTTTCATATAATTAGAAATTGCCTTAATTTCTTTATCTGAAAATTGTTCATGTCCTTGACCATTTATCAATTCGGGAATGACTTATTTTCTTATAACAATTCTTTATACATTTTAGAAATGAGACCTTTATCAGAAACACTAAATGTAGACTTTTCCCCAGATTTCTACTTCCCTTTTAATTTTGTTTCTGTTGGTTTTGTTTGTGCAAAAACTTTTTAATGTAATGCAATAAAAGTTGTCCATTTTGCCTTTCATAATGTTCTCTACTTCTTCTTTGGGCATAAATTCCTTCCTCCTCCAAAGACCTGATAGGTAAATTATCCCTTGTTCTCTTTGTTTATGATATCATCCTTTATGGCAAATCATGCACCCATTTTGACCTTATTTTGGTATGATGTGTGAGATGTAGGTCTATGCTGAATTTCTGACAATTTCCAGTTTTCCCATCAATTTTTCTCAAACAGTGAGGGTTTTTTTAATTTTTAATGCTTTTTATTTTTAAAATATATGCATGGATAATTTGTCAACATTAATCTTTGCATAGCCTTGTATTTCAGATTTTCCCCTCCTTCCCCTTACCCCCTCCCCTAGATGGCAAGCAATCCAATATATGTTAAACATGTTAAAATATACGTTAAATCCGATATGTGCAAACATTTATACAATTCTCTTGCTGCATAAGAAAAATCAAATCAAAAAAGAAAGAAAATGAGCAAGAGCAAAATGCAAGCAAACAACAAAAAGAATGAGAATGTTACATTGTGATCCACACTCAGTTCCTGAAGTTCTCTCTCTGGGTGTAGATGGCTCTCTTAATCACAAGATCATTGGAACTGGCATCAATCATCTCATTGTTGGAAAAGTCACATTCATCAGAATTGATCCTTGTATAATATCGATGTTGCCATGTACAATGATCTCTTGGTTCTGTACATTTCACTCAGCATCAGTTCCTGCAAGTCTCTCCAGGCTGCTCTGAAATCATCCTGCTGGTCGTTTCTTACAGAGCAATAATATTCCATGACATTCATATACCATAATTTATTCAGCCACTCTCCAATTGATGGGCATCCTTTCAGTTTCCAGTTTCTAGCCACTACAAAAAGGGCTGCCACAAACATTCTTGCACATGTGGGTCCCTTTCCCTCCTCTAAGATCTCTTTGGGATATAGGCCCAATAGAAACACTGCTGGGGCAAAGGGTATGCACAATTTGATAGCCCTTTGGGCATAGTTCCAAATTGTTCTCCAGAATAACTCCATCCATTCACAGTACCACCAATAATGTATTAGTGTCCTAGTTTTCCCACATTGATTCCAACATTTGTCATTATCTTTTCCTGTCATCTTCAAAGGTATGCAGTGGTATCTCAGAGTTGTCTTAATTTGCATTCCTCTGGTCAATAGTGATTTAGAGCACCTTCTCATATGATTAGAAAGTGTTTTAATTTCTCCATCTGAAAATTGTCTCAAACAGTGAGTTCTTATTCCAGAAGCTGGAGTTTTGGGGTTTATCAAATACTAGATTACCATATAGCCTATTTACTCTTATATGCCCTTGGAAGAGTAGATATTCCTGACAGATGGCAATCTACTCTGTTTACCAATAATAAATATTATAATGAGAGGTGTGGGACAGGTGCTAGATCACCTTTCCCAAATGAACTATTCAGAGACATCTTCAGGTGCAAAGAGGAAGCATTTATTTCGTCCCAGCAGGAAGAGGCCCAGACACACACCTGGGAGCCATTCCAACTCCCACCATGTGCTCCTGAACCTGACCAGCTTCTAGCTTGTCAGGGTTTAAACAGAAAAAGACCCAAGCCTTTTCACTGGGTAGACTAAAAGGAAGTAACCATCACTGACCAATGATCACCAGTGTTGTCTGGTCACTTTTCTTCCTGTCACTGACTTAGGGTCTGACCTTTTGGCTCTGGAAATAGGGATCCCATGACTTAAGTCTCAAACTGAGAAAGCTTCATCCAATCTGTCCCACTCAGTTCCCCCTCTTTTTCATCTGTTTGAAGATTTCTCACCCCAATCCTTTTATATATACACACACACACACACACACACACACACACACACACACACACACACACACACACACATATTTTTTCCCCCCAGCTAGAGCATCTTTGTGGCCTGGGCCTTCAGGCTGGTTCCTCTTCAGTACTAACTGTAATCCGGCCTTTACATTTAGAACCAACCCCAGCACATCAATGGAAGCTTTCAGGAACCACTTTAGCTACTCCTGACCCTAGCTAAATCTTGAACTACTCTAATGATTAAGTGCATAAGCAAGTGGGTGACAAGATATTGCTATTTAGAACAATGAGCAGGAATTAAAGATCCCGCTTCCACCCACTCCCACAATCTCTCTTGGAAACCCAATCATCACAGAGCAGATGGGCATTTGGCAGCCATAGAATTCCAGCCCTGTGGAGACCCAGGGGCCTCAGGGCCATTAGCCCATCATTCCCACCCCAAGCAGACCCAGACTCCTTTGGGTCTCCTCTTCTGGAGCTGCTTCAGGCTGACAAGGGCCAGTAGAACTGGCCCTGCCCAGTGGGGTCCGGACTGAAAAGGGGAGACAAGTAACTTGTAGGCCGTGGCAGCAGCATCTGGTGCTGAGTGTGTCTCAGGTGATTTCAGGTCGACCAAGTAGTTGGAATGTCATCCCTCGGAGTCTGGAAGAAGCAAATCTCACAAGGACTAAATATGAGCAAAAGAGAAAGAATAAACAAAACTGGAGTTACTATGGAGGTTACTAGGGACAGTAACCAGGAAACCCACCCAGAGGAAGGCTGGGGGTGGGGGGAAGATGAGGCTATCACAACTGCCTCTCGTCCAAACAGCTTTTCCTAGAATAAATACCAAAGAATGTTTTCCCAAAATTCTTGCTTTTGTTTCCTCAAAGGAGTAGGGGCAATGGGCACATTGTGCCCTTCAGTGAGTATGACTCTCCAGCAAAAGCCCTAGATTCTTACAAGGAAAGGTTTTTACCCAATTAGTACAGGCATTAACACAACCGAAAGCAGTCTGAAGCCCCTGCAAGGGCCACATGTGCAGCCTTTTTAACAGTCCTGTCAGAATTTACTTATCTGGGAGCTATATGAGGGAATGCAGGAGTCAAGAGTTGGGGAATTAAAGGTGCCATGGTCAGGGGCAAATGGGCAGCTGATCTGTAAGCCTGTTTCCCTTCACCTAAAGTGAATTCCCCTTCCTTTAGGAAACAACAGAGACTTCTCTAGGTCCGTGGACAGCTGGCAGTAATTGTTTTCCCGGCATACTTGATGGGGAATTGTTTGTCAAAAATCTCTTTTCTTTCCAGATAGTCCCCCTGATCTTGCAGAACGTGAAAAACACATTTGAAGTCAGTATAGAGCTTTGAGAAGTAAGCAGAGGACTAGGAGAGGCTTCCAGAGACCCCTAGGATTTAGCCCCCCCTTCCATCAACATACAGTGTAGAAGGCTCTAGGCAGATTAGTTAACTTTCAGGTTCCTAAAAACCTTGGCCTGATCAGGGCCTGCTAAGACTGTCTGCTTTCTCTCCCAATGAGCAAAAAGGAAAGTGGGAGTGGCCCTAAATACTTAGGCAAAGTGGGCCTTTAGACAAAGAAACTCTAGCCCCAGGAAGCAAAAGAGTTAAAGATTTTGTAGCAGCAACCAGAGCTGGGTGGCAAATCAGAATATCATCCCTATACTTGTATTGTGCCTCCTATCTTCCACTGACCACTTGCTCTAATTACAGAAATTTGCTGTAAGAAGAAAAAATCAGGGACATGATTTAAATAGTATCAAAACTGGTCCTTTAGGTTTTGACCTGAGAGCACATACAAGATAAAGCATCCTTAACAGAATTTTACTCCAGGTAACTGTCCTATTTGTAACAATTCCACCTTAAGCCAGACTCAGGAATAATCAGGGTTCTCATTCAAAAGACCACTGGGAAATTGAGCCAGAAGGATCCTACCTTCAGCAGAAGGCAAGATGGCCCTCCTAATTCGTTGATGATCAGACAGTTATATCTAAATTTAAAACTCCAAATAAATATCAGCTGCAGTCCCAAGAGATTTTTATCTCCAATAGCCATTCTCAATAATCAAAGCTTCAGATGAATCTAGCTCTCAAGGATCACAGTAAGAGATTCATCCTAGAAAGTTCACAGCTTATCTTTCATATCTAAGTGGATGGTTAAGTTCAACATTATACAAATCATTTTGCTTTTAAAATGCCCAATACATAGAAAAAAATCTAAATTGCACATTGTCCATAACAGAAACATATTCCTTACACAAGGAAACCATTATGCACTTAGATAAACATTAAATAATTTGCTCCAGACAGATGGACATTTTAGTAGAAATAAATTGCTTTCAGAAAACTTGCAGTTCCAATAAATCTTACAGCAACTATAGACTTGAAAAATAAAAATAAAACATTCAGTTATTAACACCATGTAAATGTAGGCTGTTCCTTTAAACAATATAAGCAATTAATGTTTCAATCAGCAAGGGGGAGGAGAGCTCCAAAGAGCTGCAGTTTGTTAAAAAGCAGCCAAGCTTAGTGGGGGAGGGGGAAGTTAGGTTGTCACCTGACAGTCTAACCCGACAAGATCCTTTTACCCCTTCCTCCACTCCATATGGCAGCCCTTCTCTCTTTCTTTCTCCTTTTTCTCTCACACTATCTCTCCCCCTCTAACTTATCCCATCTCTCTCTTCTCCCGATTCCAACATACGCTCATCTTCCAACATACTCTCTCCCTTTCTCTAACATACTCCCAAATCAATAACCCTTATAACTAGATGCTCCATTCTAACTATTAATTGCTTTTGAAAATCAATCTATCTTTCTTGTCCCTTATTATTAAATCATCTTTTTTTTAAAAAATTATATAACTTTGGACCAAATTTCATAAAAACTTATACATATATCCAGTAGATCCAACAAAATTTTAACGTATAACTCATAATTTTACAAAAGACCCAATATATATTTTAGAAAGCAACATATCATCTAATTAGGAGGATGCAAACGTGACCTCCCCTAAGGGGACTTTGTTTTAATAATCTATATTTTAACTTAATCAAATCAAATACAGTTTTAAATTTTCAGTAATATAAAACTGCTTTTACTATCATATCTCAAATAACAAATTTCACTAAACTGAGCATAGTTTCTTTCTCTCCTTCTAGCCCCAAGTGTCCCTGCTGCAGTTAGGGAATGGAGAAGGGGAAGAAAGAGACTCTCTACTCTATGTATTATCCTCCTCCAGGAGGCCCCAATTACATTGAATTGCTTCCAAATTACTTTACACACACACACACACACACACACACACACACACACACACACACACACACACTTCATTTATCTTAACACTCATATAGTATTTGCTTTGGAATCTTGAAATGAGCAATTGCCAAATTCCCCAATCATTACTCTCAACAGACTTTCTCTTTTTTAACAAATTCTAGCTCAAAGAACAGACATGACAGACATTCTGCACAAACACAGACAAAAATTACATGGAAGAAGACCATCCCTTCCCCACACACAACAGAAATACCCCATCAAGTGCACTTTTTTCCCTTTCTTTTTGCTCTGAAGATTTGAGTTGGACGACCCCTTTCTCCAGAGCATCCAATCTCACAGCTTGATCTTCTGTAATAGAGTCGACCCCTTCCTTGGTGACTTGGCAGACTAAGCTTAGAAGGAGTCACCTACCTTCCTGGCCCATTCTACTGAATCATCCAAGGCTTGATGATCCCAGGGCCCACACTGCCTAAGGACAGTCCAAGGGTACATTCTCAGAGAGTGGATTACGCATGCTATAAGTTACCTGGCTCTCACTCTTACATGGATTTCATCTTCAGAGACTTGTGTGCTTTCTCTTTGAAACTGAGTGTCTCTCCTAGGTCCATTCTTCACAGAGAGGAGGCTGAGAATCTGATCTCAAGGACAGCCAGAGAAAACCCAACCTGGTGCCTACCTTAAATCAGAATCCCAGCCATATCTCTAGGAAGCCACAGATCCTGGACAAGCCCCCATAAACTGTGTGAGATGGATGCTAGACCCCTGTCCCCAAATTAACTAACAAAGAAAAAAAGCATCTATTTAGTCCCTGCAGAGAGAGGCCCAGACACACACCTGGGAGCCATCCTAGCTCCCACCATGTGCCCATGGAACCTGATAAGCTTCCAGCTTGTTAGGAGTTAAATAGCAAAAGACCCAAGCCTTTTCACTGGATAGACATAAAGGAAGTAACCCACCATGATCAATGGTCACCAATCTTGTCTGCTTCCTGTCACTGGCTTAGGGTCTGACTTTTTGGCTTGGACTCAGACTTCTTGAGAAAACTTCATCCATTGAGTCCCTATTCTAATGATAGGCTGGGGATGTGACTGAAGTCACTCTTACTCTCAAACCACCCCCAGCCTTGGGCAATCTTGATCAGAGTTTCTTAAACTTTTGCCCCTCTTGACCCCTTTTTGCCTGAGAAATTTGTTAGTGACCCCAGGTAACTAGCTATTTAAAATAGGTATACTTTACATTGACTGATAATAAATCATAATTTTGCAACCCTTTCACATTCAGTTACAAGACTTCTCATGGGGTTTCAACTCACAATTTACAAAGCTGGATCTAGACAAAGGATCCATCCCACTCCCACCCAACCCTGAGCAGAACACAATAAACTCCCCGAGTTGGTTGGGGTATGAATAAGATTGAGGAGAAAGGCAATCCAATCTTCTTATCAGTAATGTCCTTCAGATGCTGGCTGAATAACCTACAAGGAAGAGATTTGGCCTAGTAGAGAATGAGGAAATAAGAAGAAAAAGCCTTAGTTTGAACTCAGTAATTGGTTATGAATATAAGGTAGAAAAAATCATGTTTCATCTAAGATGAGTTCAGTTTTAATTTTCACAGTTTAAGAAGAGCATTATTAATTTAGAAAACATCCTCAGAAAGACAAGACAGTGAAGGTCCATGTCATATAAGGATCTGCTCAAAGAGAAGCAATCAATCAGCATTTATTAAGCACCTACTATGTGTCAGACACTGTGCTTTTCATCTTGAAGAGGGATACCTCTGGAGATCAACAAAGAGAATGCCAGCAACTTTGTGAGCTCAGGTATCTTGTAACCAACCAAACATTTCGGTTTTCTAGTATTAACCTATTATAGTTACTTTTTAGAACAAATCAAATAACAGGCCTTCCCAGTGTCTTCTGTAAAGGAAATATTTGTGTCGTATTCAGATTAGAATGATTCTAAGTGATTTTCACAGCCCTCCCAAGGAGTTCTTATTTTTAAGGACAAAATGGCAAAAAGCAGTCATAATCTTTCTCTACTTCCTGGAATAATAGGAAATATCTCCAAAGACAAAAAAAAAAAAAAAAAAAAAAGGGAAATGGATAGCTAAAAACATGCTTCTGTTTGGCACTTCCCTAGAGGCTCACAAGATTTCTAATAAGCTGAAGGTGGGAAGGCAATCTTGAGAACCTGTGCTATTTCTTACTCTTTAAATCATTATTATAGGGGGAAGCTAGATGGCACAGTGGTTAAAGCACCAGACCTAGAGTCAGGAGGACTTGAGTTCAAATTCAGCTTCAAACACATCACTTACTAGTTGTCTGACCCTGGCCAAGTGACTGCCTTGGCCAAAAAAAAAAAAAAAAAAAAAAAAAAAAAAGAAAAGAAATGATTATTAGAACTCCTGAGCTCATGGGGAAAATAAGGATAAAGACTAGATCTGTGATTTCACTGGGACAAGGAGCCTCTTGGGGAGGAAATTCACCAAATCAGCACATAAAGCTTCAGACAGATGCCTAGAACACTGGAAATTAAGAGATTAATCCAAAGTCATATAGCTGTAAGTGTTAGGGACTTAAATCCAGGTCTTCCTTGCTTCAAAGGCAGCTCCCTCTATCCACTATGCCAAGCTGCTTCTTAATAATGCAAATAGACAAGAGAAAGATAAAATACTACATGCCAATTGCACATATGCATATATGGCATGTATGTGTGTGTGTATTTAAAAACAGCATAGTACAGTGGATGGAATACTGAACTTTGAATCAAGGAAGACCTGGATTTTAATTTGTCCCAAGCATTTAGTAAGTATGTAACCCTGGATAAATGTGTGACTTAGCTTCTCTGAAATTCAACTCTCTTCCTTCAGTACCCACTTCACAAGGTTGTTATGAGGCTCAAATGAGGAAATGAAAATAAATTATTTGACAAATCTCAAAGTGCTACAAAATTTGTTTATGAATATTGGCAATAAAGCAAGTCAAATAAATTTGTTTCTCACTGCATGTAAAAGTTACATATATACTGTATTGTAGTCTATTAAGTGTGCTATAGTATTATGTCTAAAAAAAGTATATACCTTAATTATTTTTTAATAATTAATAATTTAAAAATACTTTATTGCTAAAAAAAATGCTAATCATTATCCAAGCCTTTGAATGAAGTAATCTTTGCCTAGATGTTGACTTCAGACTAATCAAGGTGTTAGTTGCTGAAGGTTGGGGTGGCTAAGGCAAAACAATAAGTTTTCCTAATTGATTAACTTTTCCTTTCATTTGCACACTTGGAGATCTTTGTAGAGTGATGAATTGTTCAGTAGTATCATGTTTGGGAAAAGGGAGACTGAATAGGAGAGAGAGAGAGAGAGAGGGGAGAGAGAGAGAGAGAGAGAGAGAGAGAGAGAGAGAGAGAGAGAGAGGGAGAGAGAGAGAGAGAGAGAGAGAGGGAGGGAGGGAGAGAGGGAGGGAGGGAGGGAAAGAGACATGGGGAACTGCTGGTTGGTGGAAAGTCAGAATACATACATTTGTTAAGTTTGATGTTTTATGTGGATGTGGTTTGTGGTGTCCCCCAAAAATTACAATAGTAACATCAAAGATCAATCATCACAGATCACTATAACATATAATAATGAAAAAGTTCAAAATATTGTGAAAATGACTTAAATGTGACGGACATGATGTTGTTGAGGTTGAGAAAGGGGGACCCAAAAGTCCCAGACCAGTGTCATGAGGTGTCTCAAAAGACTTTGCAGACTTGAACCCCATTCCTACTCAAGGGACAAAATGATGATGCTCATTACAAAGCAGACTGAATTCTAAGGGAATCCAGTAAAGAAACTGAATCAAGGAGATACTTATGCAACTTTTAGTCATAGATATATTAATTCTGTGGCCCAAGGATAAAACTAGGGAGTAATCTCCAGATAAATTGATCATCAGTCATCGATGGACTGAGAAGTAGTCTATTCAGAATCAGACAGACTGGGTGTAGGAGTTTCCTAAGGACAGAAGTTATCTGGAATGGTCAGAATCAGATAGATTGGGAGTTTCCTGAGGCAGACTCCAAAATCAAAAGTTTTAGGGTTTCCTATAACATCAATGTGAGCACATGTTGGAAAAATGGCACCTAGAAACTAGCTCAATGCAGGATTGACACAAACCTTTAATCTGAAAAAAAAAGCTCTCAACAACTTATCTTTGAAGCATAATAAAACAAAATATGCCTCTATTTTCTTCAGTTCTATGTCAGAGATATCAAATCCTCTGATCACTGGCTGAGTTTGATCAGAACCAAATTAAAATGTAATTAGAAAATATTTAACAGAATAAAAATACAACAAAATGCAGACATATTACATTTTGAAACCAAATCACTATTTAGCTCACAGGTATCCTTATGTAAAGTTTAGTGGTCCCTATTCTTGAGTCTGACATCTCTGCTATGAGTCTCTTTTTCCCTTTTTTGTCCCCTTCAAGCCTTGATTTGGTAAAAGAAGCTTCACAGATGCAGGACATATGTTAGATTGTATTTTTTTCTGCTTTGAAGGAAGCATCATCTTCCTACTTGTTGCCTGGATTCAAACTAATTTCACAATGTTCCCTCGTTTTATAAATGGAGGAAATTAAAGCCTTGGAAAGTGAAGTGACATTTCTACCCAAAGTCATAAAGCCCATCAGTTATGGTCAGAATGAAAATCTCTATCTGGGGCTTAGGATCTATCCCTTTGCCTTTTTTGTCATTGACACGTTCATTATTTTCAGGCTTCCTCTCCTCTTGATGCTTTTGACAAAGTCTCAGAAGAGGTTGGGAGAAAGGCAGATTTCCTGGTCCCTTCCTAGGAGGCTCATTGTGCTTGATTTCCAAGTTAAATTGCAGGTGAACTTTCTGAACCTCCACAATACCTGGCTAATTACTACTGATTACTGATTGCTTACTAAGCAAGAGCAGCTCAATCACCTTGGCTGCTGGGGTAAAATTAAAATTTAAAATTCTTCTCTGAGGATCTCTGATTCCCCAGCAGAATTCATCAGGCTGCATGAAGATGCCGCTGTTGCTCCTTGATTCAGCTAAACCAACAGAATGAGCATTATAGCCCTAGAGGAATACAACCTGGGTCTCTTCTAGTGGAAAATCATGACTGAAATCAGTGTAGCCTTCTTTCCCTATCTGATTCTAATTGGCCACCAATTGGTCCTAGCCCAGGCCAATTCGAAGGTTGCTTAGGTCCTGATGGACTCAGATTAAATAGCAGTCCTTTCTGCTCTGGGCAGAAACCCTGAGGTTTTCCCTCCTGGATTCATTTCTTTATTTATTTACTTAGATTTCTTTGGACTAGAGTTTCTTTGCCTCTATTGCTACTTAGCCTTTATCACTGAATTGCCTTAGTTGAACTGAGACCTATTGAAGACCTTAGCTTAAAAAACTCAGGGTCTCCCACTACATCCAGGGTCATCTACATCTGGCCACTGGGCCCAGATGGTTCTGGAGGAGAACCTCCCTCATTTCTTTTTTTTTTTTTAATTTTAAGCTTTTTATTTGTATAACATATGTATGGGTAGTTCCCCAACCTTGATCTTTACAAAGCTTTCCAATACAAATTTTACCCCCAGTCCCCTCCCCTCCCCTAGATGGCAGGAAGTCCACTACATGTTAATAATGTTGAAATGCTTGAGAAGTTATGCAAGAAAAATCCTATCTACAAGAAAAAAAAAGAATCAGAGAAAGGCAACACAATGCAAGCAAATGTCAATAGAGATCATGAAAATGTTACGTTGTGGTCCATATTTCATGTCCCTCTTTCTGGGTGTATATGGTTTTCTTCAGTGAACAACTGGAACTGGTTTGAGACAATTCTTTATTGCAGAGAGCCATGTCCATTAGAATTGATCATCATGTAATACTGTTGTTGCTGTGCATGATGATCTCCTGGTTCTGCTCGTTTCACTCAGCATCAGTTCATGCAAGTCTCTCCAGGCCTCTCTGAAATCGTCCTGCTGGTCGTTTCTTACAGAACAATAATATTCCATAACATTCATATACCATATTTATTCAGCCACTCTCCAAATGATGGGCATCCCTTCAGTTTCCAGTTTCTAGCCACTGCAAAAAGGGCTGCCACAAACATTCTTGCACATGTGGGTCCCTTTCCCTCCTCTAAGATCTCTTTGGGATATAGGCCCAGTAGAAACACTGCTGGATCAAAGGGTATGCACAGTTTGACAACTTTTTGAGCATAGCTCCAATTTGCTCTCCAGAATGGTTGGATCCGTTCACAGTTCCACCAACAATGTATTAGTGTCCCAGCCCTCCCACATCCCCTCCAACATTCATCGTTATCTTTTCCTGTCATTTTAGCCAATCTGACAGGTGTGTAGTGGTATCTCAGAGTTGTCTTAATTTGCATTTCTCTGATCAATAGTGATTTGGAGCAACTTTTCATATGACTAGAGATGGTTTTAATTTCATCATCTGAAAATTGTCTGTTCATATCCCTTGACCACTTATCTATTGAAGAGTGGCTTGAATTCTTATATATATGAGAAAATTCTCTATATATTTTAGAAATGAGGCCTTTATCAGAACCATTAAATGTAAAGATGATTTCCCAATTAGATGCTTCCCTCCTAATCTTGTCTGCATTTGTTTTGTTTGTACAGAAACTTTTTAACTTAATATAGTCAAAATTATTCATCTGGTGTTCAATTAGGAGTTCCAAGTCTTCTTTGGACATAAATTTGTTCCATCTCCACAGGTCTGAGAGATAAACTATATTACGTTCCTCTAACTTGCTTACAAAGTCCCTCTTTATATCTAGATCATGAACCCATTTAGATCTTATCTTGGTATGTGGTGTTAGGTACGGGTCAAGCCCTAATTTCTTCCACACTAGTTTCCAATTTTCCCAGCAGTTTTTGCCAAATAGAGAGTATTTATCCCAAAAGCTGTGGTCTTTGGGTTTATCGAACACTAGATTGTTAAGGTTAATGCCTAGGTTGTCCTGATAACCTATCCTGTGCCACTGATCCACTGCTCTATTTCTTATCCAGTACCAAACGGTTTTGATGACCGCTGCTTTATAATATAGTTTTAGATCTGGTACAGCAAGGCCACCTTCATCTGCCTTTTTTTTTCATTAATCCCCTTGAAATCCTTGACCTTTTGTTCTTCCAAATGAACTTTGCTACTATTTTTTCTAGATCTGTAAAATTATTTCTAGGGAGTTTGATTGGTATGGCACTAAATAAGTAGATTAGTTTGGGTAGTATTGTCATTTTTATTATGTTCGCTCTGCCTACCCATGAGCACTTAATATTTTTCCAATTGATTAGGTCTGATTTTATTTGTGTGGAAAGTGTTTTGTAATTTAGTTCGTATAGTTTCTGACTTTTCCTTGGCAGATAGATTCCCAAATATTTTATCCTATCATCTGCTATTTGGAATGGAATTTCTTTTTGTATCTCCTGCTGCTGAACTTTGTTGGTAATATATAAAAATGCTGATGATTTATGTGGATTAATTTTGAATCCTGCAACTTTGCCAAAGTTGTGAATTGTTTCTAGTAGTTTTTTAGTTGAATCTCTAGGGTTCTCTAAGTATACCATCATGTCATCTGCAAAGAGTGATAATTTGGTTTCCTCATTACCTACTCTAATTCCTTTAATCTCTTTTTCTTTTCTTACTGCCAAAGCTAACATTTCTAATACAACATTAAATAGTAATGGTGACAGTGGGCAGCCTTGTTTCACTCCTGATCTTATTGGGAATGGTTTTAGTTTGTCTCCATTACATATGATGCTTGCTGATGGTTTTAAATAGATGCTACTGATCGTTTTAAGGAAAAGCCCATTTATTCCTATACTCTCTAGTGTTTTTAATAGGAATGGGTGTTGGATTTTGTCAAAGGCTTTTTCTGCATCTATTGAGATAATCATATGAGAACCTCCCTCATTTCAATCAAATTCACTTGCACCGTACAGCATCACCTCCCCAAACTTGGAGGGCTCTTCCTATGGGGAATGTACAGGAAAACAGAGTTCCACCAAATGGGAAGGCAGGGGTGGATAGCAATCTGCCTCTTTGGAGGAACTTTCAAATCAATGAGATCAGAGTCAGCTGAGGGTTTGAGTGACTTTGGGCAGATTATTTTACATCTCTGTATCTGTCTCATCATCAGTAAAAATGATATGGTATAGTTTCTATGGAAATATTGTAATGCTCAGAGAAACTGAGGCAGTATTAGAGAAAAGAGATTATTAATATTTTATTGATAGTAGTGCAGAGTTTAGACTGGCAGCCACATTAGCCAGCCATCTGAATCTCAAAGTATCCAGCAGTGATTTGGGATCCATAATTATGGGTCTGGATGGGACACTTGCCTCAAAGCATCCAACCCCAGAGAGTTTGGGCTGGCAGCCATATTAGCCAGCTGTCTGAATCTCAAAGTATCCAGCACTCGAGTGAGGGGCTCCAAGGACTCTTATAGGGGTCTGGAGCTCAGGGAAATAAAGGCAGAAGGAGGGGGAGGGCACTGGGGGGATTGAAGCTCCAGGAAAGGACTATCAAATCAGTTCTGACAGACTGGGGGTATGGAGGAAAGATCATAAATTCTGATAAATTTGGGAAGAAGCTAGGAGACAATGAGTCTGAAGCCAAAAGATAAGGGGATGTCAGGTATTTGAGATGGGCCATCTGGAGGTTTTATGGCTCTTTGGAATGCCAGGGACCATAACTGCAGCCCAATTATCTCAGTCCTAATGCCAGGAAGGGGGGTTGCCACCAGGCAGAAGAATTAAGGGAAACTGAGACAGGGAACTGTGGCACAACAATATAGTGGGTTTTGGGGTCCCCTTACCTCAGGGGGGCTTCTGTTCTAACAAAAATCAGTAGTCCTAAATCTTCTGGCTTTGGAAACTCCCAAGCCCAATCTGATTCTGACCATTCCTTAGCCAGATAGCTTCTGGCCTCAGGACACTCACTCCCACAGATCAAAATCCTGAGAAAATAGTGAATAAAACCCACTCCTCAATTCATTGCTGACTATCTGATAGTTTCTGGCCTCAGAATAATCCCACAGAGGAAACTCCTGAGGCAATAGAAATAATCTGGTCAATGAGAACCAAATTCCTTCCTACCTATGAGCCATGGAATTAGCATATCAGTGACAGGCGCTGGATAAATGTCTCTCCTTGCTTCTGTTTCTCTGCTGAATTCCCTTACAATTCAGCCAGCTTTGTAATGGCATTACTGTTGCAATAAAGCTTTGTCCCTTGGCTAAGGAGATGGGTTCAGGCCTGCAAATTCTTTTGGAACACTGATCTGGGACCCCAAACTTTTGGGGTCCCCCTTTCCCAACCACAACATAAAGATGGAACTAGACACCATGATGTAAAAGAAAAAGCACTGGATTAGAAACCGAGGGACCTGAACTGAATCTCAGCTTTGCTGTTTACTAGCTATGTGACTTAAGGCATTTCATTTTACATCTCTCTGGGCCTCCATGTTCTCATCTATAAAATAAGAAAAAGCTGAATTATATGACCTTTAAGGACCCTTCCCATGGACAAAACCCTACCATCTCCTTAAAGTTTAATTAGTGTATTTTTGAGATTAAATTGCTGAGTGGGAGGGTATGTAAATGGGAAGAAGGGAGGTGGATGACAGAAGGAAAAGGGTGAGTATTCTTGTCAGGCCCATGAGTAAAGAGCAAAGAAATAATGACTGCTAATTTCAGGGAAAAAAAAAAGACAAGGAATTGCAGAAGAATGGGAGAAGCAACAGAAGGGAGTGATTTCAACATGACTCATGTGCACATGTTTTATGTGTTTGCATATGTACAACCTATATCAGATTGCTTGAAGCCTTGGGAAGAAAGAAGGGAGAATGAGGGAAAGTAGAAAAAAAAATGGTACTCAATCTTAAAATTATTAAATTAAATCATTAAAAAATGAATGTTGAACATTGCCTTTATATGTAATTAGAAAAAATAAAATACTATTTAAAAGAAGTAGGGGGGGGGAGAGAAAGGAAATGAGTTAATTCAGAAGCCAGGCTTAGCTCAGTGGGAAGGGTCCTATTGAAATGCACTCATGAGGAAAGAGGTATGTATCTGCCCTCAGATGGGTATGTCAAGATAAATTTAATCTGGGGGGAGTTGATGCATTGGGAAACCCTTTAAATGAGTGTTGTGCTTTCATGAATAATATTCTAATCCAGGAGAAGGGATATGCAAATTCCTAAAGGAAGCTGCTACTCAAAGGGAATGAGGGGAAGGCAGAGAGAGAGAGATACATAAATTTTGAGAAAATCATGATAGCTTTATAGTTTAAATAATGCTTAATATAACTTTAAATAAATAAAATTATGCATAATGCTTTATTGTTTACAAAGTGCTTTTCAATATTTTACATCCCATTTTATCATCACAAGAATCTTGGTAAGGAAGTATTATTTCTATCCTCATTTTGCAGATAAGAAAACTGACAGACATCAGTGAAGTGGCTTGCCCAAGTCACACAGCACATTAAATGTCTGAGTCTGGACTTGAACTCAGATCTCTCAGGTCCTGTACTCAATCCTTTGTACACCTAGTTTAGATGAGATGGAATAGCCAATGGGAAGGAGAACATCATAGGGATGATAAGGATAGAATTGAACTGCACAATTTGGGACAGAGCAATTTCTATCATAGGGTGCCTCTATCCACACATAGGGTTCTTCCCTTCACAGAGTAGTGCTTCCAAGAATAAAGCATAATAGGGAAAAGGAACAATGGTTAGAAGAAAATATTCAAACTCAATTCCTCATGAGGAACCCATGGATTAAAGAAGAAATAAAAATGTGGTATATAAATCTCAGAAAAAAATCTCAGACTAGATTGATTAAGAAGGGAATTAATATAGAAAGCAAAATAAAGGTTCTTGGAAATAAAGATACTGAAGAAACATAAGAAATTGGAAAGAAACAAAGAATTTGAACTAATAACTTAGGAGAGGGAGGAAAAGAAATAAAGAAAAATAATAATTTAAATAAAACTCCAAACTAAGAAAAAGTTGACAAATGGGAATGGAAGGAATGAGGAGGGAAGGAAGAGTACTAGGATTATATCAAAGTAGTCTTATTTTTTTAAGGTAGCATGAAATAGTTTATTACAATAATAAAACTTGAACCTCACATGTGGGATGGAAGAGGGGAGTGAGCTCTTATCAAATCACTACATAGGACAGCAAAAGGGGGTTTAGGGATGGAGTAAAAAGGAAAGGTAGGAGAGGAGGAATATCAGCAACAGAGAAGCTGAGCATAAAAACAGGAGGTGCTCAAGCTGGGATAGTGAGTAAGTTATTTTTGTTGTTGCTTTTGTAGAAAACGGAACATTTTGTTGTGACAGTGATTGGGCTTTCACTGTATTAAAAATTTCTACAAACAGCACTTTTGATTTAACAATCAATTCAACTTGGAATTCAGATAGTTACAGAGTTTTGATGATTATTGGAGATTTTAAAAATAAATTCACTAGAAAACTACCAGATGGGACAGTAGGATGGAGAACTGGAAAAGTCAGACACCAACAAAGTCATTTTAAATTATCCTCAGTTGTCAGGTAAGACACCAAATGGAACCTATACAACACTGTATCCAAAAGAGCTGCTTTCCTGGGAAATAAATTTTATAGGCAGTGTTTCTGATGAAGATCTCATCTCTAATATACATAAAGAATTGAGCCAAATTTAAAGGAATACAATTCATTCCCCGATTGATAAATGGTCAAAAGGTGTGAACAGACAATTTTAAGATGAAATTAAAGCCATTTCTAGTCATATGAAAAAAATGCTTTAAATCACTATTGTTTAGAGAGATGCAAATTAAGATAACTGAGGTACCACCACACTTCTCAGATTGGCTAAGATGACAGGAAAAGATAGTGATAAATGTTGGAAGGGATGTGAAAAAACTGGGATACTAATGCATTGTTGGTGGAGTTGTGAAATGATCCAACCGTTCTGGAGAGCAATTTGAAACTATGCTCAAAGGGCTATAGCATAGCCTTTGATCCAGCATGTCTACTGGGGTCTGTATCCCAAAGAGATCATAAAAGAAGGGAAAAGACGTGCAAAAATGTTTGTTGTATTACAAAAATGTTCTTTTTGTAATGACAAGGAATGGAAAATTGAGTGGATATTCATCAGTTGGGGAATGGCTGGATAAGGTATGGCATATGAATGTAATGGAATATTATTGTTCTTTTTTTTAATAAAGCTTTTTATTTATAAAACATATGAGTGATTTTTCTACATTGACCTTTGCAAAAACTTTTTTTCCCCAAGCTTTTCCCCTCCTTCCCCCCACCTCCCACCCCTAGATGACAGGTAATCCAATACATGCTAAATAGGATAAATTATATGACAAATACGATACATGTATACATATCTATACAGTTATCTTACTGTACAAGAAACATCAGATCTAGAAAGAGAAGAAGAAAAAAACAACCTAAGAAGGAAAACAAAATGCATGGAAATATTCATAGAAAGTGTTAAAATGCTGTGTTGTGGTTCACACTCAGTTCCCACAGGCCTCTCTCTGGATGTATATGACTATCTTCATCACTGAACAATAGGAACTGGTTTGAATCACATCATTGTTGAAGAGAACCATGTCCATCAAAATTGATCATCGTATAGTCTTGTTGCTGTGTATAATGTTCTCCTGGTTCTGCTGATTTCACTCAGCATCAGTTCATGCAAGTCTCTCCAATCCTCTCTGAAATCCTCCTGTTGGTCGTTTCTTACACAACAATAATATTCCATAACATTCATATACCATAATTTATTCAGCCATTCTCCAATTGATGGGCATCTTTTCAATTTCCAGTTTCTTGCCACTACAAAAAGGGCTGCCACAAACATTTTTGCACATGTGGGTCCCTTTCCCTCCTTTAAAATCTCTTTGGGAGGGGCAGCTAGGTGGTGCAGTGGATAGAGCACCAGTCCTGAAGTCAGGAGGACCTGGGTTCAAATCTGATCTCAGACACTTAACATTCCCTAGCTGTGTGACCCTGGGCAAGTCACTTAACCTCAATTGCCTCAGCAAAAAGCAAAAAAAAAAAAAAAAAATCTC
>JAJPUD010003217.1:125810-161247 GCA_023553655.1 Myrmecobius fasciatus
TTAAATAATCTCTTGGGAGTTTGATTGGCATAGCACTAAATAGATAGATTAGTTTAGGTAGTATTGCCATCTTTATTATATTCGCTCAACCTATCCAAGAGCACTTGATGTTTTTCCAATTGTTTAGATCTGACTTTATTTGTGTGGAGAGTGTTTTGTAGTTTTGCTCATACAGATCCTGACTTTCCCTTGGCAGATATATTCCCAAATATTTTATACTATTGACAGTTATTTTGAATGGAATTTCTTTTTGTATCCCTTGCTGTTGCATTTTGTTGGTGATGTATAAAAATGCTGATGATTTATGTGGATTTATTTTGTATCCTGCAACTTTGCTAAAGTTGTGGATTAATTCTAATGGTTTTTTAGTTGATTCTCTAGGGTTCTCTAAGTAGACCATCATATCATCTGCAATTTGGTTTCCTCATGACCTACTCTAATTCCTTCAATCTCTTTTTCTTGTCTTATTGCCAAGGCTAGCATTTCTAATACAATATTGAATAGTAATGGGGATAGTGGGCAACCTTGTTTCACCCCTGATCTTATTGGGAATGGTTCCAGTTTATCACCATTACATATGATGCTAGCTGATGGTTTTAAATATATGCTACCGACAATTTTAAGGAAAAGCCCGGAATATTATTGTTCTATAAGAATGATGAGCAGGATGATTTTTAGAAAAGCCTGAAAAGACTTAAATGAACTGATGCTAAATGAAATGAATAGAACTAGGAGAACATCATACACAGTAATAGCAAAATTATCTGATGATCAACTGTGATAGACTGTTCTTCTCAACAATGCAATGATCCAAGACACTTCCAATAGATTTGAGTTGGAAAATGCCATTTGCATCCAGAGAGAGAACTACAGAGACAATGTGGATCAAAGTAAAATATTTCTATAATGGTCCGAGAGAAACTGAGGCAGTATGGATTGGAGATTGGTTAATATTTTATTGATGGTAATGGAGATTTTAGAATCCATAGCTATGAGTGGGACTGAATGGGACCTAGTCTCAAAGCACCCAGTCCCGGAGAGTTAGACTGGCAGCCATTAGCCAGCCATCTGGATCTCAAAGTATCCAGCACCCAAGTGAAGGGCTCCAAGGACTCTTATAGGGCTCTGGTGTTCAGGGGAACAAGGCCAGAGATGCAGAGGATTGGGGGAATTGGAGTTCCAGGAAAGGACTATAAATTCAGTTCTGACAGGTTGGGGGTATGGAGGAAGGATCATAAATTGTGATAAGTTTGGGAAGAAGCTAGGACACACTGAGTCTGAAGTCAAGATAAGGGGGATGTCTAGGTATTTGAGATGGGCCATCTGGAAGTTTTATGACTCTTTGAAATGCCAGTGGCCATTACTCTGCAGCCCTAATTATCTCTGAATGGTTGGGGGCTGGGGAGGATTGCTACTGAGGCAGAACAATTAAGGGAAACTGAGACAGGGGAACTGTGGCACATTTCCCCCCTTTTTATTTTTCTTTCTTGCTTTTTCTTTCTCTTGTTTTTTTTTTCCTTTTTGATCTGATTTTTCTTGTACAATATGATAAATATGGAAATATGGTTCAAAGAATAGTACATGTATAATTTATATTGCTTGCTGTTTTGGAGAGGGGACAGGTAAGGGAGGAAGGGAAATACAAAAGAAATTGGAGCACAAAGTATTATAAAAAAGGAATATTGAAAAGTATCTTTACACATATTTGGAAAAATAAAATACTATTGAAAAATTTCTCTTAAAAGGCAGTGGTTTGTGGCAATTAGGCAGCACAGTGGATAGAGTCCCAGCCCTGGAGGCAGGAGGACATAAGTTCAAATTTGTCTTCAGATGCTTGACACTAGCTGTGTGACCCTTAGCAAGTCACTTAATCCCTATTGTCTTGCAAAAAAAGAGGGAGGAGGCAGAGGTAAAAGTTGAGAAGAAAGGTGGGTTGGATGGTGGAAACAGTTTCTCCTTCCCCACCTAGGTGTTAGACTTGGAGTCAGAAAGACCTGAATTTAGATCTTGCCTCAGACACTTAATTGTGTGACCTTGGGCCAATTCTCTTGACCTCTCTCAGCCTCAGTTTCCTCATCTGTAAAAGGAGAATAATAATAAGCATCTACCTCATGGTATTGTTTCAAAGGGGAAAAAAGATAACATGTATAAAACATTTTGCATGCCTTAAACCACTCTATAAATACTAGTTGTTATTAGTTTAGACAGGCTGATTGATAGACTTCAAGGATGTCCTTTAGTATAATGAATAAATCAGACCTCAATAGCTCTTCAGTCTGCTTTGACTTTATAGCAGCTGCAAATGTAAATAAAGATGGAGATATAGCGATTCTGATGTAGATATGATCAGTTTCATGAAAAGAAAAAAAAGCCAAAATACATAAGGCAAAACTAATTATAGGGAGAAAGTATAGACTTGAAAGAAAGAGGTGATAAAAAGTAAAAATACTAAAGAAACAGATGGAAGGAAACACAAATGAATCTCTCATTATTTTAAGTAGGAACAATCCAAATATCCAAGAAGATCCTATTTTAAACAACTCATTGGTGATCTATTAAAATTTAATCTTAAATCTGTACCAAAAGATTTTCATTTAAAGATAGACTCTAAAAACAAAAAGAAAGATGTCATATACTGAGGTAAGTCTAGAGAAAACGTGTTCAGAGTGGGAACAGGAAGCAAGGTTGAAAACTAACATGTTCAAAGGGATATGTGTTTATACAGTGACCAAAAAGGGGAGAAGTTCTGTGCAAATTCCTATACATTCTTTCTGAAGTTGATACTCTGATATCAACTGATATCTGATATCTAAAGATGATATTCTCTATCTGCCCAATTCAAAAACAGGAAGCCAAGGGAAGAATCCATTCTTGATGAAGTCCCACATCAAAGATGTGAGAAACATTTGGTGGGATGATGTTTGGATATCCAGGGGAACCATAAGCATAGTCCAGATAGAGGATTATTTTGGACTTTTTTGACCCCATTGGGGCAAATCTTTCTGAAAATTGGATCACTTTTTGCTTATCTATCAAAACTTAAAGGGGTTCTTTCTGTCAGCTGACGAACAAATTCCCTGTCTTGGAGCATCTCAGTGTAATACACCACACAAATCTGACTATGCTAGGGAAAATGCACCCATCTCCAGTGGAGATGTTCTTCGCCTTTTCTGCCATACAAGTAAGCCTTTGGGTGGAGTATAATTTTAGATCCTTGGGGCAAGGAGACTCAAGATCAAACACAAGAGTGCAGTAGGGACAATAAAGAGACAATAGCTTCACATCCTGATCTCTGTGGGTAGGAATTAAGAAAAGGAAACAATCATTTACTAAACTGTCAGGAACTTTGTTAAGTGGTTTATAGGTATTATTGTTAGAAACACACTCTTGACACTGAAAATCAAATATTGAGGAAAATTTATTAAAGAATCTTAAGGAACTATCTTAACATTTCTGGCCAGAAGCAGGCTCTGCTCCTCTTTGGGAAGAAGCACTAAGCACAGAAGCTTTATACTTCACAGAAGCTCAGTGCAGTCCTTACCTTTTAGAGAATAGACTGGTCCCTTCCAGGTTACGGTCTTTCAGATATACCTGCTATCTGTTTTCCCCTAAATATGTATAAGCATGTCCTACCCTTCCCCTTGTCACACATACCATGTTCAAAAACGGTGGAAAGCTCCTTCTACAGAATGTGTTGTTTAATGTTCAATTAGCCCATTAAGCAGGTGCAGTGGTGATTTGGTCAAGTTCGGGTCATTGATCCCAACTAGTTTGATCTACATTGGTTATTATCTTAAGCTTATGGTTTTCTCAAAACCACAAGATGCTTTGGCTGAATCCTCCTGTGCCTTCCTAGCCCCCAAATTCCTTGTTTGCTCAAAGCTTGTGAGAGATTGAAACTTAATTGTTCTGTGGAATCTTAACCTTCCACATTTTGAAAATCTCTTGGTCAGTGGTACCCACTATCCTACACTACCTCGAAACTTGCAACGCTCTGAAAACCCAACTTTCAGCATTTCTCACACAATCATCCTATCAGAAAAATGAAGGTAGCTAGGTAGCATTGTGGATAGAGCACTGGTCCTGAAGAGCGCTGAGTTCAAATGTAGTCTCAGACACTAATTGTGTTAACCTGGGCAAGTCACTAAACCCTGATTGCCTCAAAAAAAAAAAAAAAAAAAAAGAGAGGGAAAAGACTATTCCCAAGACATAAAGGAAAATATCAGTATTTCATATACATTATTTCATTATAGTGTTTTATATACATATTGACTTGGTATATTCTTCTGGGAGAGAATATACAATTAATCTATGTACTCTTTCAATTAGCAATTCATTTTCTATGCTCAAGAAGTTCCGGAAAGTTTTCTTGTATTATTTGTTGTACTATAGAATTTGGATTTTTTTGACTTGTTATATTTTTTTGGGAGACTTATAATCTCTATATCCTGTCTTTGAGATCAATATATTTTGTTTGAACAGAAAACATGTTTTCTTTTAATGTTACTGCTTTTTGCATCTCCTCTTCTAGCTTGTTCTCAAAATCCACAAGGTCTGGGTGTGGGGTGGAACTCGATTTCAAGCCACTTTTCCCTTTATTCCTCAGCTCTTCTGTGGAGATTTTTTGCCACATAAAATGTTGCTGAAGTGCTGGCTATTGTGGTCTCAGAAAATTTCTGCAGTTTCAAGCTTGGATCTGTGAGAAATGGATGGGTATTTATTTGGTTTTCACAATTATAAAAATTAAATTGGAAAAATGAAACAAATTAGAAAATTGAAACATCAAAGAATAAATCAAGGATAGAAGTTATCTCACCAAAAGAATGTAAGAATGTAAGCTTCTTAGGAGCAGGGACTGGGTTTTGCTATCAGGGATGGTAGCTAGAGATTTTAAAAGAATCTTTTGTTCTTTGCCCCTAGCTTTTCACTTCTGGAATGGAAGCTCCCAGGGAGCAAGGACTGGATTGGTTGGGATGAAGTTTCCTTAGGGGTATGATTTGCTAAACATATAAGTAAACAAACAAACAAACAAATTTATCTATCTATTTATGATATATTAGAGATAAATATAGATAAATAAATAAATTTGCTAAAATAACTGCTGAAGGGGCAACTCCCTAGCTTATCTGCTTTGCTTGTAGAAACACCCATCCCTGTTAAGTATTTGATAGCCACAGGATTTCTTACCTCACATTTTTCAAAATGTCTTCCTTGTTCCTTAGCTCCATGTATTCTTAGAAATCCCACTTTAGAATGTGAGCTCTGAACCCCAGCCAATGGGGAAAGGAGCCAGGGGGTTGGGGAGGGGAGCTCGAATTAGGGAATAAAAAGGGACTGCCTCTTGCTTGTGGACCTGTGTCAGAGACTGCACACCCTTTCTCTTAGGAAAGAAATAAACTTTTTCCTGCACTCATACTGGGACTCCTGATTGTGTTAGTGGTCACTGTCATCCCACACAGATCTCTGCGGCATTGGCAATAGGGATGAAGGACTAGAATATTTTTGTTGCAAGCCCACGGGTTGGATGACTGTAGTCTTGCTGAGAGTACTGTGGTAGACAGTGAGGGAAGGGGTGCTAAGAAGTCTCAAATTTGAGTTAGTTTATGGAGTTAGGTGTTTGTTCTGTTTTGTTTTGTTTTTTAACTTTTTTTGGTCCTTGATGTCATAGACCATGGAGATAGTTGAAGTTGCTTTATCTTTGGTACATAATTTCTATTTTGAACAGGTTTCAGAATTTATGAGGATCATAGAAAATATCTAGTTTTGGGTCACACTTCTCACTTACTATCCTGATGTCTCAGGGTTCCAAACTCCAAATGATAGAAACATCTTAAGCTGCAATAGCACCATTATGGAAGTGTCTGTATTGCTTGGCCAAAGAACTGAGGAACATAGAGAAGACAGGGCTCCGTCTTTCTTCTCCCCTAATCCCTCATTCTCTAGTGTACAAGCAACACTCCACTAAATTGGAGAAAAAGAACCTAGCTGGGGTATATTTTCTCTCTCAAAAAGAGAGCACGTGGGGCACTTAGTGAACTATGGATTTCCCAGCTTAGAAAGAGGCTGAGGAACTTTGAGATCCAGCCCCCAGAAAAGCCTTGATCAGGATAGAAAAAATCAGAAAATGAGCAATAGGAGTGTTGAAGTGTAAGACACCCCAACAATATGAGGGTCCCCAGGTCAGTGTGGCGTTTATGGAGAAAAAATTCTCCCAAACTCAGTTTGTCTCCAAGTTAAGGAGCTAAGATTTATCACACTGGCTAAGTTTCAAAAGAATTTAGCAAAGAACCAGAAACAAGAAGATAAATTTATAGGAAAAAGATAGAAAGATCAAGTGCTTCAAGTCACTGAAATGTCAATTTGGAAAATTTAAGGTAGAATTCAGTGGTCTTCGAGGTGGAATTGAGGATTGAATTCTAGAGTTTAGAGGTGAGTTGGACCCTATTATTGAATTCTTTGGCTTAGGTTGTCTCAAAAACTTTGTTATTACTGACCAACAGATTGTTATATGACAGCCAGGATTGTTTATGGCACTCTCAATGATGTAATATGATTTTGTGGTCCCCTAACCTTGAGGGGCTTCTGTTCTAATAATAAGTCTGTAGTCCTAAATCTTCTAGCTTTGAAATCTGCTTCAGCAAACTATTCAATCTATCTGATTCTGACCAGTCTTTAGACAGATAGTTTCTGGCCTCAGGACAATCCCACAGAGGAAACTCCTGAGACAATAGAAATAATCTGGTCAATGAGAACCAAATTCCTTCCTACCTATGAGTCATAAAATTAGCATATCAGTGACAGAAGCTGGATAAATGTCTCTCCTTGCTTCTGTTTTTCTGCTGAATTCCCTTACAATTCAGCCAGCTTTGTAATGGCATTACTTTTGCAATAAAGCTTTGTCCCTTGGCTAAGGAGATGGGTTCAAGCCTGCAAATTTTTTTGAGACACCTCACAACAACAATCTGCCCCCAGACTTTTGGGGTCCCCCTTCCCAACCTCAACACCAAGGCTTCGAGTAATTGCTATATCCTCCCTAGGAACTATACCATATCAAGGGAAAATAAGTGAGTATGGGGGAAAGGGAAAGACTGAAATTACCAAAGGTCTCAGGAAGTAGAAAACTTAAATACTACAAGCATAAAAGTACAAATCAACAGGGAAAACATTACAGCAGAAAGAAATATAACTTGTAGACTTAGCAAAGGGGTTGGGCATCTATGAAAAAATACTGCAAAATAAAGGTAAATAATTCAATAATTGAGGCAGGGGACCTGTGGAATTTAGGATAATATGGAACCACAATTTACTCTTTCTGAGTGACTCAAAAAAGAAATGTATCATAAGAGAAAGTTTATGGCCCATATACAGACATAATTGCCAGACTAGAAAAACTTGAATCTTCAATGGCAAGTCTCAAAGAAACAAAAGAGAGAACATAACTGGGAATGCAAATATATAAAAGTGAATGAAGTACAATCTAAAAGAAGAGAAGCAAAAACAATAACATTAAAAGGAAGCATGCTTTCCATTGAAGCAAAGCATATTAATCTCAAAGAATATGTAAAGACAATCTAAGGGTTACAGGTCTCCCAAAAGAATATTAGTGAAAAAATCTGAACCCCATAGTGCAAGAAATAATAAAAGAAAGTTTCCCAGAATTTCTGAACTTAGGAAATGAAATGCTAGTTGAAAGAGTAAATATATTGACTCCAGGAAAAAAAAAAAGCCCAAGGCTGCAAGCTCAAAGTTGTTGAATTTTGCAATTCAATGCAGAAACAACAAATTTTACAGGCAATCAGGAGAAAAACCTTCAAATGCAAAGGAAAGGAAAGGAAATTAAGACTGTTCTAGACTCCTTAGGAAATGTGGGAGAGGATTGAATAATGTGTTCTGAAGACCAGTGGAATTCAGGATACAGCCAAAGATAACATCCCCTGCAAATCTGAATTTAATCATAAATGAAAAAAAAAAAGATAGATTTCAATAATAAAAAGATGTTCAAAACGTTTTTGGAAAAAAATCAGATCTGAAGAGATTATTTTTTTCTTGAACATTTCAGACAACAGTGGTGTACAAGGGTGAATGAATGGAACATTTAAGGATAGCAATATTGATAGGGTATCAGCAGAAACAGTGGGATTTAGCAACTGATTAAATATATGAAGTAAATAAGAGTAAACAGTGGAGAATGATACTAGAAAACCCGGGGAACTGGTAAGATGTTGGTGCTCTCAACAATAATAGGGAAGTTTGTGTCAGGAGAGGGGGAAAAGGGATGGTTGATGGGGGAAAAGGTGTGTGTGTAAAGGTAATTGAGTTCCATTTTGAATATATTGAACTTGAGATTCTATAGGACATCCAGTTAGAAATGTTCAATTGACAATTGGCAATAGGGCTGGATATGTGGGTCTGAGTCTTAGGCTTAGAAATGATCTTTGAATGACAAATATGGTAATATATTTTTGTTTTTTGCTTAGGCAATTGGGGTTAAATGACTTGCCCGGGGTCACACAGCTAGGAAGTGTTGCCGGATATGAACTCAGGTCCTCCTAACTTGAGGATATTCTATCCACTACACCACCTAGCTGCCTCTGGAAATATGTTTAAAAGAGAATTGCATATATTTAATCCCTATCAGATTGCTTGCTGTTTTGGAGAGAAGGGAGGTAAGGGAGAGAGGGAGAAAAATTTGGAACACAAAGTTTTACAAAAATGAATATTGAAAACTATCTTTACATGTATTTGAAAAAATAAAATACTATCAAAAAAAAGGGGAAAAAAAGAAATGATTGTTGAATTGATGAGAACTGATAAGAAAAGAGAAGGCCCAGGATACAGACTTGGGATACTCATAATTAATGGCTATAACATGAATAAGGATACAGCAAAGGACCTTGAGAAGGAATAGTCAGACAGAAAAACAAAGACAGAGATTGCAGAATCACAAAAACTCCAAAAAATAAAAAATGTCCAGGAAGAACAGGTGGTTAACAATATAGAATAAAGTTTCTTAAAATGTGGATTATGACCCCATACTAGATCACATAGATGAACGTGGGGCTTGTGAAAATTTTGGCAATAGTAAAAGGTTTCTGAACATAACAGCCAAAAATTAATTCAAAATCAAATGCATAGTGAGTCTGAGGTGCTTCTGGCAGTGCTTGCTGGTGTTGCAATTCGTGACTTCACTGCAGCCTTGGTCTGAATACATAATATGCCCACTTTACACTGCACATGCACAAATGCTTCCAGAAACACCTTAATTCAGATTTGAGACGGGGTTACATAAAAATGTTCTTTGGCAAAAAGGGATCAAGAGTGGAAAAAAAATTTATGAAGCTGTAATGTAGAATACTGCAGAGAGATCAAGAGAAATGAAAACTGAAAAAGGTCAATTAGATTTAGCAATTAAAAGATCATTGGTAACTTTAGAGAGAATAATTTCATTTTGAGTATTGGTGGCTTTTTGAAGGAATTTAGATGAAAAGGGGAAAAGAAATACAGGATGCTAACAAGCCCATGCACAGGCTCAAGAAAAAGTTTCTTTCTTTTTTAAGGCTATAGTAGGCATAAACATGTTTGTAGGTAGCAGGGAAGGACACGAGGAGAGATTGGATCATATCCAGGAACTCAGTCTTTGTAGGCTATTTAGTTCACATCAAGTCTGCAGAGCCTACTAGAAATGGATGGTACATGATGGAGAGGCTTGCTCTCTAATTCAAAGCTTGTGCATGTATGCTATGACTGTTTCTTGTATTGGCTGGTGAGGGAAAGTCTCATAATTGCCTGCTAAATGCAAATTGTATTTTTATGGAAAAGGTTTCAAAAGAGTAACCTTGTAATGCCTCAGTTTCCCTGAATTGCAAAACCTCGGTTTCCCTGAATTATTATGCTATACCCTGAATAAAATATTATGGTCCCCCCCTACCCTTTTCCTTACCCCATTAAGCTCTTGTCACTCTCATATTCTAATGAGTCATAAAACTTCAGATGGCTTATCTCAAATGCCTGGTATCTCCTGCCTCAGACTCCTGTCTCCTGCCCTCAGCCTCCTTATCTTGACCCCCAATCTGTCAGGACTAAGTTATAATTCTTTCCTGAAATTATGACTTACCCAGTGTTCTGTCCACTCCCCTTGCCTTTGTTTCCCTGATAGCTGGAGCCCTATAAAAGTCTCTGGAATTAACTGCTCACTGCTGGATGCTTTGAGTCAAGAGTCCCATTCATCCGGCTAGCCTGGGTTCTCCACTATTAAAGTAATAAAAACCTAATCTCTGTCTTGCCTCAGTTTGTCCAGCATTACAACCTGACCTCTGTCTCTCTTTCCTCGTTGCAAGTGAAGCAAGAATTGTTTTAAGCCTCCAAGTGAGCAGAAAGGTAGTAGATCCTAAAACCACCCAAAACCCAGAACTTACTCAGCCAAAAACTAAAAAGTTGAGTCACTGGACTTCTCTTACTGCTATTGTCTCAAGCCCTCACAGACAATGTATTCCCCCTAACATCAGTCACCCCAGCGTAATTTGATTTTCCTGGTTAGCATCTCCCCAGTATCATTTAGCCAGTTGCTATCTCCTTGATGGACAATTAGGTGATGTAGTGGATAGTGAACTGGCCCTGGAATTAGGAAGAACTGAGTTCAAATCTGTTCTCAGAAACTTACTAACTGTGTAGCCCTGGACAAGTCATTTAACCCTCATATGTAAAATGAGCTGGAGAAGGATGAAAACAACCAAAAAAGTGCACCTGCTCTGAAGTGGAGACCAGGGCATTTCTAGCAACAGACTTGGCCTCTGTGAGAACATGCCTCAGGTAGAAAACTTTATCAATGCTTTAAGGACTGGGGCACTACTGGCCATTTTCCCTATTCAAAAACAAGAGAGGGAGAAAGAAATACAGCTAGAGACAGATAGACAAAGTCAGAGAGACAGAGAGAGACAGAAATATAGAGACAGATAGGCAAAGTCAGAGAGAGAGAGACAGACAGAAAGAGAGAAACAGAAATAGAGACAAAGTCAGAGACAAAGAAACAGAGAGAGACAGAAAGAGAGAGACAAAGAGAGACAGAGAAACAGAGAGACAGAAATACAGAGACAAAGTCAGAGAGACAAAGAAACAGAGAGAGAGACAGAGAGAGAGAGAGACAGAAAGAGAGACAGAAAAAGTCAGAGAGACAGAGAAACAGAGATAGAGACAGAGAGAGAGACAGAAATATAGAGACAGACAAAGTCAGAGAGACAGAAACAGAGACAGAAATACAGGGACAAAGTCAGAGAGACAAAGAAGCAGAGATACAGAGAGAGACAGACAAAGTCAGAGAGACAGACAAACAGAGATAGAGACACAGAGAAAGAGACAGAAAGAGAGAGACAGAAATACAGAAAGACAAAGAGAGAGGGAAGAAGGAAAGGAAAGAGAGAGAGAGGGAGGAACAGGGATAGTAGGGGTAATCTGCTAGAGAAGATAAGAAAGAAAGTTAATAACTATGGTAAAGATAATGTAAGACAACATGCAGATTTCTGTGGGCAATTAAGTCCTCAGAGGAAATTTTATATCCCTAAAAACATATATTAATAACTTAAAAAAGAATAAGTATACTGAATATAGAACTTTAAAATTAGAAAATGAAATAAACCCATAATGAGCACATAAGAGGAAATCTTGAAAATCAAATGAAAAATAAATGTGGCACCCAAAAATCTATGGACCAGGTGAACAAAAATATAAGTTGATTATTGTGGGAGGGAGGCAAGCAAAACTCCAACACAATGAATAAAATTTTAGCCAACTAGAAAGCCAGTATTTAATAAGTCCATGGTGAACAATTCATGAAAGACATGCTGGAGATAAATTTAAGATAATCTTTTTCTTTTCTTTGCTAAGACAATTGGGGGTAAGTGACTTGCCCAGGGTCACACAGCTAGGACAGGTTAAGTGCCTGAGACCAGATTTGAACTCAGGTCCTCCTGACTTCAGGGCTGGTGCTCTATCCACTGTGCTACCTAACTGCCCCTAAATTTAAGATAATCTTGATGGAGAATGCATGTGACAGGAACAAGGAATCACAACTATGCTATTAACAACTCTGTTTTGACAAATACCTTGTTATTAATAGTAAATACCTGTTATTTAGACCCTGTTACAATAGATATCTCATTATTTCTAGTTAGGGTGGAATTGAAATGTCAAAGTATGGTCTATGCATTAACCCTGGAATATATGTAACATCACCTGGAGGTAGCTGGTTTTAATGCAACACCAGCTTAAAGAGTATATAAACCCTGGCTCTCAGATTAATAAATGGAGATTGAAAAGCATATCTTCCACCTGGCCTCGGATATTCAATTCAGATTCACACTCTCAGTATTCACTGGAGCTGGACTCTGACAGCCAACTAGATTTAAAAGAGAAAGGAAAATCAAATTAATCAAATAAAATAAATAATGTGATGTTACAGCAAAGGCATAAAAATTATCAAAACCTATTACAGTTTTTGTCAAGAAAATAATATTTTTAAAAATAAAAGATTACCTATAAAAACATAAAATATCTAAATTAATGAAATACCAAATAGAGATTTTTAAAGAACCTAATGTCAGAAAAGGAAATTTAACTAGTTTTAAGGAAATAGCAAAGGGGAAAAGACTAGTCTGGAGGGATTTATGGGAGAATTTTAACAAAATGTATTTATGTCTATATCTATATCTATCTTTAATCTACCTGTTTATTTTATATTGAGTTTGATGAAATATAAGAAGTCATTAAGGTGGGGAGTGGTCCAGAAAGAATTCATAGGCTTAGGCCAATTTCAAGTCAAGGGACAAAAGCTTCATTATGATGCCATAAGGCATCATTCCTAATGAAATTCCTAATAAACTTCACAAAGGGAAGGGAGGACCTTTTATAGGAAAGGACTTAAAGCAATTTACAAGAGGAAGGGGAAACTTTTTGTAGAAAAGGACTTAAAGCAAGGTATGCTTGCCTCAGAAATTCAACTATGATTAAGGAATATTTATTCAAAATAACATTTATAGTTTGGCCTCCTGATTGTATACAGTAACTGTGGGCATCAGTATAAAATAGCTCAATTTGTACATGATAATCCTGCCAATGCAAGAAATTCCACAAAAGCCCACTTAGGGAGGAGATAATTCTCTCAGTATCCCTCCCTGGGTCCTACCTAGACACTGGGTTGATACCAGGGACATGGCCTTTGCTGGGGTCTTTTCACCTCATCAAGTTTCCCTATATTGCCATCCTAATTGGCTTGAAATCTTTGACCACCTTTACTTCTTATCTGTATTGGTTCAACCCTTCTTAAGCAGTCTTGTGGCCTTCTTCTCCTGAGAGGCCTACCATATTGGTACTGACTTAGTATGAAGACCTTAGTCCTACTACTACAGCTCAAAACTCCTAAACTCAAATGATCCACAAGGAGCAGAGACCACAAACTTATTGCTACCCTGCCTAGCTCAAACTTTTATTTTGTTTTATTTTAATACTATATTTTTCCAAATATATGCAAAGATAGTTTTCAACCTTATGTTCCAAATTTTTGTCCCTCTTCCCTTCCCCTTGCCCCAAGACAGCAAGCAATTCAATATAGGTTAAACATGTGCAATTCTTCTAAATATATTTCCATATTCATCATGCTGTGCAAAAAAAAAAAAGTCAATTCAAAAGGGAAAAAACACAATAAAAGGGAAAAAAAGCAAACAAACAATAACAACAACAAAGGTGAAAATACTATGCTTTGATCCACATTCAGTCTCCATAGTTCTTTCTCTGGATGTGGTGACAGTTTCCATAAGTCTATTGGAATTGTCTTGAATAACTTCATTGTTGAAAAGTTGGCTCAAACTTAAAAAAACAAAAACCAATTAATTCCCATACTACACATATTAGTCTCAAAAATTGAGAAAGCAATGTTGAAGAAAAAAATATTAATACTGTACTTTGCATTTTAGGCACAAGTTTAAGAAAGACAATCTTTATTAGTGTACCAACAACCTAATCTCCAAGCATTTCTAGTCCAGAGAGAAAGATATCCAAACTAGCATAGCTCCTCTTTCTACTCTCCCTTTTTCTACAAGCCATAGGTCATGATTTAGGTGATTTGAGGTAACATTTATAGGAATTTTGAACAAGAAAAATGTTATAAAATGTTAAAAGACAATATTCAAAAAAGGGGCACTACTCAGTTCCTTTCTCTGAAGGACTAAAAATGATTTTCTCATTTCTCATAATCAATACCATCCTCTTGGAATAAAATAAGGTCCAATCATAGTGCCATTGTTTCAAGGGATGAGATAAGAGGAGATTTTCCATGATGGATAACTAGTTCAGCAGCTTCAGGGGAGTGGGAAAGGCAATGATAATAAAAAAACAAGAAATTTTTGTTCAAAATTTAGTTTCCAAGGGGCAGCTAGGTGGCGCAGTGGATAGAGCACCAGCCCTGAAGTCAGGAGGACCTCAATTCAAATTTTATCTCAAACACTTAATATTCCTTAATTGTGTGACCCTGGGCAAGTCACTTAATCTCAATTGCCTCTGCAAAAAAAAAAAAAAAAATTAGTTTCCATCTTTAAAACATTTTCTTTTTGGGGGGAGAGGGTTCTTTTTCATTGTAGTAAGTTTATTTTTTTAAAAAGCTTTTTATTTGCAAAACATATCATGGGTAATTTTTCAACACTGACCCTTGCAAACCCTTCTGTTTCAAATTTTTCTCTCCTTCTCCCCAGCCCTTCCCCTGGATGACAGGTAGTCCAATACATGTAAAACATTTTCTTAAGAAAGGTCTTTTGTTATGTTTATTTGTTTTTCTTACCTAACACATTTCTAATGAAAAGGGGGAGTTTAAAAAGGGTTTTTATACCAGAGTTTTTAATATTTCCAGTTTTACAAAAATAAAGTCTATTAATTATTCAGTCATTTCAGTCATGTCTGACTGTGATCCCATTTGGGGTTTTCTTGGAAAAGTTACTGGAGGGGTTTGTCATTTCCTTCTGCTGCTCATTTTCTAGATGAATAAACTGAAGAAAACAGGGTCTCACTCTTAATGGGGTCACACCCAGAGTCACCCAGTATTGTAAGGAAGATGAGTCTTACTGAGTCCAGATCTAGCATTTTGTCTAGTATACCACCTAGCTTCCCAAAAAGTGGCTATTAATATACTTGCGAAATCCCTATTTTATATTTCTCGCCCAATTATTTGAGACATGATCCATATTTTAAATTGTAGAATCTCCTTTTCATACCTGATAATCAGAAGCAAAAATGTTAGTCTAGTTCAGATTCAGATAGAAAGGTGGATCACTAGTCCAAACATAAAGATCCCTGTGGGTTGCATATTGACTTAGTTTTGAAATATATTATCATCTATTGTTTATTAAAGTTTTATTTTTTCTTAAATATTTCCCATTTACATTTAAATCTTATTTGGGTAATATTCATGAGTATTATGGACCACCTGCAATTCATGGGCCATATGTTTGGCAACATTTCTCTAATTTACCCAAAACATAGAATTTTCAGTGCAGTAAGTACAGCAAAACAATGAGAGAAAAGGTAATATTTTTGAAATTATGACAATGTCAAGCAATATAAGAGAGTTAGTGCATTGCCTTGATTTGGGGTACAGTATAGCAGGTAGAGATAAGACCCAGTACTCAAATACACTTGAGTCTCCAGGTGATGAAGTCCTGAATGGTTGGCACAGAGAAACTGGAGGATTGTTAAAATTATTCCTTGGGGCAAGCAAGAAGAAGGCTCTGATAATCCAGATCCCTTTAGCTCCATGGTCCCACTCTCTATAGTGGTAATCCAGTCAGAAATACAAATGCCATCAAGTTCCTGAAGCTAAATTTTCACTATAAACCTGCTTATGGTTCATGGTCCTGTCCTCCTTTGGGTCAGTCTGCCACGACACTGTCTCAGGGTGTCTTTCTCCTTCCTCCTCCTTCTTGCATGTGGTGTCTTTCCTAACCCCACTATACTTCTCAACCCCACTTGTCCTCACAGCTAACTCTCTTAGGATTTAGCCTGCTAGCTAAGGACATATCCCAGCCTCATGGGGTGCTCCCTTTCTACTGGGTAATTGGGAGTTCCACTAAGGAAATAGTCTTTTATACGTTCTTCCACTCTATTTCACATTTATCATTCTTCATCTCTATTGTATCCCTTCATTTTGTCTGTAACTTCTTTTCCAAAATAAGCCTCCTTTTTGCCAAAGAGAATGGACATTGTGAATTCTTCACATGACCAAACCCCAACATTTAGGGCTCTCCTAAAGCAAGCACATTACCTGGCACCACATCATTTGCTGCATCAGCCACATCATAGCCAGGTTTTTAACCCCTGGTAGCTCAAGTACTTTGCCTATAAGTAAGTTATATGGGATCAAGGTATCCAACTTAAAATCAAATGGAACTCTATACTGTTGATCACATAATCAATAAATAGTCTAATCACTTTAACCATACATTATAGAATAGATTATTTTGAATCAATATATAGATTCTTCTAATATAGCTATAGCTCTCACCTGGAGGATGTATTTGCTTTTTATTTGTTCAATCCCACAAGTTTTTATCAAATACTTTAACTATATCAACAAAACTATATTGAGGAAATATCTTTATATCTCTATCCTCACCAAATATTTGTGCACATTGCATTTGATTGGATTGTAAAGTCTACAAAGTCCATCAATTTCCTATTCCATGTCAAACTTCTGACATTAGCTAGGAGCATTTACTATGAACCAACCAGGCTCTTTTGGTGGTTTGGGAGCTCAACATCAGTGTTTTCAACATTCATCTCTATAAGACCTTTGTGCTCCAAATTTTTCTCCCTCTTTTCCTTCCCTCTCCTCTTCCCAAAGCAGCTAGCAATCTGATATAGGTTAAATACGTGCAGTCCTTTTAAACACATTTCCAAATTTGTCATATTGTGCAAGAAAAATCAGACTGAAAGGGAAAAAATATGAGAAAGAAAAAGCAAACCCAAAAAGGTGAAAATAGTGTGCTTTCATCCACACTCAGTCTCCATATTTCTCTCTCTGGATGCAGATGTCATTTTCCATCCTAACTCCATTGGAATTGTCTTTGAATCACCACATTGCTGAGAAGAGCCAAGTCCATCACAGTTGGTCATCACATAATCTTGCTGTAACTGTAAAACTGATAGATAGCTTAATCTGACATGTATTCCTCCCAGGATCCTTCAGTCAGGTCTCAGACTTTCTTTATGGATCTATAAACATAAGAAATACATTATGAGTGGCTACACTCCCAACCTTAGAACCACCATGCATAAATCTATGGCCATAAGTCAGAAGACTTCTTGATGCTCTGAAATGTCAAATCAACATTGATAAATCAACATTAATGAGTGATATCATGAATGGTATACAATTTGGCCATTCAAGAATATTCAGACCTCATCATTACACACCTCTCAGATTGACTAAGATGACAGGAAAAGATAATGATAAATGGAGGGGATGTGAGAAAACTGGGAAACTAATACATTGTTGGTGGAGTTGTGAACTGATCCAACCATTCTGGAGAGCAATTTGTGCATCAAACTGTGCATACCCTTTGATCCAGTAGTGTCTCTACTGGGCCTGTATCCCAAAGAGATCATAAAAAAGGGAAAAGGACCCCCGTGTGAAAAAAATGTTTGTAGCAGCCCTTTTGTAGTGACAAGGAACTGGAAAATGAGTGGATGCCCATCAGTGGAGGAATGGCTGAATAATAATAAGAAATATTATTGTTCTATAGGAAATGGTCAGCAGGATGATTTCAAAGAGGTTTGTAGAGACTTACATGAACTGATGCTAAATGAAGTGAGCAGAATCAAGAGAACATTGTATACAGCAACAAGATTATTCAATGATCAATTCTGATGGACGTAGCTCTTTTCAACAATGAGGTGATTCAGGCCGATTCCAGTGGACTTGTTATAGAGAGAGACATCTGCTTCCAAAGAGAGGACTATGGGGACTGAATGTGGATCACAACATAATATTTTCACCTTTTTTGTTGTTGTTTTCTTGCTTTTTTTTCTCATTTTTTTTTTCCTTTTTGTTCTGATTTTTCTTGTGCAGCATGATAAATGTGGAAATATATGTAGAAGAATTGCACATGTTTAACATATTTAATTAGATTACTTGCTGTCTAGGGGAGGGGTTGGGAGGAAAGGAGGGAGAAAAATTTGGAACACAAGGTTTTCCAAGGGGGAATGTTGAAAACTATCTTTGCATGTGTTTTGAAAATAAAAGGCTATTATTAATTTTTTAAGAGAATATTTGAGCCTCAAGAGTATTACTCTGTTCTATTAGATTTTCTTAATCTGTTAAACAATTTCAGTCCCTAATGAAGAGAGGAGAGCTCATATGATTTCCTAGTATAGGCTCCACAATAATTAAAGCTCTCCTGATTCACCTGAAATGGATTTAATAGGCATCTGTTATGAGAATGATGGTTTTTCTAATTGTAGCAAATATCTCATTCTAGGACTTCATGTGTATTTCAGATTGAAAATGCAATATGTGCTTTATCACAAAAGTATCTAATGAAATCCCATTTACCTCTCCTAGGCAGTCAGGACACTCAGGTTCCAAAAAGTCTCTAATTTGTGTCAATTAGACAGCTGTTGTCATGAAGCAAGAAGACTATTAGAAAATAGCATTGTTAAAGAATGGGTCATTTTGTAATCTGTGGCATTACATTTTAACTGTGTACCTTATTTCCTAGGTTTTAATTCTGAAATAAAAAACCAGTGCTAGGAACCTTGCCATACATGGTATCACTCATCAAGGTTGACTTAATAATTTGAAGAATCAGAACACTCTTTTGACCTATGGCCACAAAATTATATCTGAAGGTCCTATGGTTGGTAATGTAGCCCCTCATGATGTATCTAACAAAATGCAGTGACATTAATGTAAAGAACATCACAGTTATCAATGATCATAATTTATACTTTAGTCATTCCAGATGTTTTTGCATACCATTATGCAAACACTTAAAAGAATATTTGTGGCCACTGAGGTAAAAAGGATCAAGGATAAATTAGTAAATACCACTGACTTTTCCACATAATATATACCATATCTTTAGCTGAACTTTTCACAGCTACATCCAGAGAGGCATTCATCAGGAATAAATTATACAGTTTTAGTCCTGAAAGCACTGAACACATTCCATGAGATAGAGTCTCTATTTCAGAATTGCATGTCATCTTTTAAACTGGAAAGAGGTTATTAGCGTAGTCACACTGTGACAATCCAAATGAGAAAAGTTCAGTTACAATGGAATACATGAATTCAATACTAGAGATATTGAATTTTAGCGGCCATTTGGTGTTTACAAGTGTTTAATTTAAAAAGACTTTCAACTTTGGATGGAAAATGCCATCTGTATTCAGAGTGAGAACTATGGAGACTGAATATGGATTGAAGCATAGTATTTTCACCTTTGTTTATTTCTTTGTTTCTCATGTTTTTCCCCCTTTGGTCTGATTTTTCTTGTACAGCATGACAAATATGAAAATATGTTTAAAAGAATTATACATATTTAACCTAAAACAAATAAATAAAAAGTTTTTCAGCAATTTCTCTGTGACTGCTTTGAAATCTACTTTAGCAGTAGGGTAAATACTGATTCAACCCAAAAATATTTGTAATGGATGTCTGGATTATGACCAAACCTGAGATGGTATCTCTCCACATGAAGGATGCTAGGAACTGCCTTCTGGGAGAATCAAAGACATGCAAGGGAAGTTTCTTGGAGAGACAAACAATGGGGCATCTTTCTGTATAGATATTCTGTAACTGGTTCCAATTGGGCAACCACATGTTGAAGAGAAGGTTTGTTGATTGGCTGTGGAGACCTTCAAAAATGCTTGTCAGCCTCAGTTACAGTCTGGTGGTCTTGGTGCTCTTGGGGGAACTCTGCTACTGGTGAAAGGAACGGAGCAACCTTGTGAATTTGAAGGGTCCAGAAGGCTCTTCAGCAATCCATTCATTGTTAACAGAATTTAGGTTTGTCAGCCAGCCCAGAACAATGCCTCAGCTCTCATTGTCCTGGAGTCCAGATTTCACAACCAGCAAATTGGATGTCCTGAGGAATAAGGAGAAATCTTTAGGAGTGATCTTTAAAAAACTGAGTCCAGTAGTAGTTGAGATGCAAGCTTGTCTGGCAGTCATGTAGCAATTGAGTATGGACTTGGTAGTCCTGGTGCCATATAAGAACTGAATTAAATTTTGAGCCTACTTTCTCAGAAAACAAGATCTAGGGGAGAATAGATGCTAGGTGGCAAAGTGGATAGAGTGCTGGGTCTGTAGTCAGGAAAACCTTCAAATTCAGCCTTGGATACTTCCTAGCTGAGAAATTGACTTAACCCTGTCTCCTCATCTGTAAAATGAGCTGGAAAAGGAAATAGTAAAATACTTCTGTATCTTTGCCAAGAAGACCCCAAATGAGTTCTTGAAGGGTTGGAAACAAACAGAATAACAAAAAAAGAGAGTATGTTCTGAGAGGTGTTGGGGAGAGCAATATTTGTATATTTATTTTTACTATATCTTGGGAGTAAAGATCCCTTTGTAAAAGCTGATTGATGTTAAGTGGTTAAATTATACTAGGGTGCTAGTTACTAGTCTCCTAAAACAGGGGAAATACAATCTTTGGGTACTCACACCAATGGCAGTAGAGAAAAAAACTACTCATAAACCCTTAAAGGTACTCTAGATCCTTGGAGGAGAAAGGGGGAAGATAGAATTAGCCTGGCTTGAGAAAGAGGGCCAGAGTGATCAGGTTACAATATACAAATACCAGTATATATTATAACAAGAACAAAGTCAGCATGATAGGTCTAGTTATTTGAATAAAACCAATTAGAAAATGAGAAAAAAAAAACCAACTCCATCAGAATGCTGCATTGTCTTAATTGCTAGCAATTACATAGTTTTAGGGTCAGCAACACATTTGATTTTTTTTTTCTTTTGCTGAGGCAATTGGGGTTAAGTAACACATTTGATTTTTAAAACAGCCTATAATAGTAGATTCTATTGGGGGTAACATTATTACCCACATTCCACAAATAAGGAAATTGAAGAAAAGAACAATTAAAAAACTTGACCAGAGTCACACAGCTGATTTAAGTGGCTGTAGCTGAATTTGAATTCAAGTTTTTCTGACTCTAGGTCCAACACTTCATCCACTCACTGTACCACTTTCTTTCTTTCTTTTTTTTTAATAGTGCTTTTTATTCCCAAAACATATGGATGGATAATTTGACCATATTGACCCACCTTGTGTTTCAGATTTTCTCCTCCTTCCTCCCACTCCCTCCCCTAAATGGCAAGCAATTCAATATATGTTAAACATGTTAAAATATGTGTTAAATCCAAACATATGTAAACATATTTATACAATTCTCTTGCTGCACAAGAGAAATCAGATTAAAAAAAAGAAAGTAAAAAAAATGCAAGGAAACAACAACAAAAAGAATGAGAATGTTATGTTGTGATTCACACTCAGTTCCCACAGTCATCTCTCTTGGTGTAGATGGCTCTCTTCATCACAAGGTCATTGGGACTGGCATCAATAATCTCACTGTTGGATAGAGTCACATTCATCATTGTATAATATTGATGTTGTCATTTAGAATGATCTCCTGGTTTTGCTCATTTTACTCAGCATCAGTTCATGTAAGTCTCTCTAGGCCTTTCTAAAATCATTCTCCTGATCATTCTTATGGAACAATGATATTCCATAACATCCATATACTATAATTTATTCAGCCATTCTCAACTGATGGGTATCCACTCAGTATTCAGTTTCTTGCTACTACAAAAAGAGCTGCCACAAACATTTTTACACATGTGGGTCCTTTTCCTTCCTTTAAGATCTCTTTGGGATATAGGCCCAATAGAAACACTGCTGGGTCAAAGGGTATGCACAGTTTGATAACTTTTTGAACATAGTTCCAAATTGCTCTCCAGAATGGCTAAACCAGGTAGAGTGAAAACAGAGAAAGAAAATTATAGACCAATTTCCCTATGAATATTGATGCAAAAATCTTAAATAAAATATCAGCAAGGAGATTACAGAAAGTCATCCCCAGGATAATACACTATGACAAAGTAGGATTTATACCAGGAATGCAGGGCTGGTTCAATATTAGGAAAACTATCAGCATAATCACTTATATCAATAACCAAACAAACAAAAATCATATGATTATCTCAATAGATGCAGAAAAAGCATTTGATAAAATCCAACATCCATTCCTATTAAAAAAACACTAGAGAGTATAGGAATAAATGGACTTTTCCTTAAAATGATCAATAGTATCTATTTAAAGCCATCAGCAAGTATCATATGTAATGGGGACAAACTAGAACCACTCCCAATAAGATCAAGAGTGAAACAAGGCTGCCCACTATCACCATTACTATTCAATATTGTATTAGAAATGTTAGCTTTGGCAATGAGAAGAAAAAAAGATTAAAGGAATTAGAGTAGGTCATGAGGAAACCAAATTACCACTCTTAGCAGATGATATGATGGTATACTTAGAGAACCCTAGAGAATCAACTACAAAACTACTAGAAACAATTCACAACTTCAGCAGAGTTACAGGATACAAAATAAATCCACATAAATCATGAGCATTTTTATATATTACCAACAAATTCCAGCAGCAAGAGATACAAAGAGAAATTCCACTCAAAATAACTGTCGATAGTATAAAATATTTGGAAATCTATCCACCAAAGAAAAATCAGGGACGATATGAGCATAACTACAAAACACTTTCCACACAAATAAAGTCAGACCTAATCAGTTGGAAAAAATATCAAGGGCTCATAGGTAGGCCAAGGGAATGTAATAAAAATGACAATACTACCTAAATTAATCTACTTGTTTAGTGCCATAGTAATCAAACTTCCAAGAAATTATTTTACAGATCTAGAAAAAATAGTAACAAAGTTCATCTGGAAGAACTAAAGGTCAAGAATTTCAAAGGAATTAATGAAAAAAAAATGCCAATGAAGGTAGCCTACCTGTGCCAGACCTAAAAACTATATTATAAAGCAGCAGTCATCAAAATCATTTAGTACTAGCTAAGAAACAGAGTAGTCAATCAGTGGACTAGGTTAGGATAACAGGACAAAATAGGCAATTACTATAGCAATGTATTATTTGACAAATCCAAAGACCCCAGCTTTTGGGATAAGTACTCACTATTTGACAAAAACTGCTGGGAAAGTTGGAAACTGGTATGGAAGAAATTAGGTCTTGACCCACACCTAACACCATATACCAAGATAAGATCTAAGTGGGTTCATGATTTAGACATAAAGAGTGAAATTATAAGCAAATTAGAGGAACATAGAATAATTTACCTCTCAGATCTATGGAAAAGGAAAGAATTTGTGTCCAAAGAAGAACTGGAACTCATAATTGAACACCAGATAGATAATTTTGATTATACTAAGTTAAAAAGTTTTTGTACAAACAAAACTAATGCAGATAAGATCAGAAGAGAAGCAATAAATTGGGAAATGATTTTTATATTTAAGGGTTCTGAAAAAGGCCTCATTTCTAAAATATAGAGAGAATTGACTCAAATGTATAAGAATTCATTCTCCAATTCATAAATGGTCATTTTCAGATGAAGAAATTCAAAGTATTTCTAATCATGTGAAAAAGTTCTTTAAATCATGATTGATCAGATAAATGCAAATTAAGACAGCTCTGAGATACCACTACACACCTCTCAGATTGGCTAAGATGACAGGAAAAGACAAGGACAAATATTGAAGGGGAAGACAGAAAACTGGGACACTAATACATTGTTGGTGAAGTTGTGAATGGATCCAGCCATTCTGTACCACTTTCTTATCTTTTGTTTTAGTCAGATTTTCCAATTATTTGCCTGGAATAAGAGGTAGGTATAATATCATTTTGGGGCCACTAGAGAAAAATTTCTACCATTTATTTTACTGCTTGGTAATAATACCAATGAAAAGCAATGAATACAATTAATTCTCCCCTTTCCTCAAGTGTATCAGGCCAAGCACTGGAACAAAGTAGGGGTTATTTTATTCAAAAACAAGCCTTGTAGATCAGGAAGATCTTCTAGACTGGCTAAAAGAATCTGAAAAAAAAATAAAGTAAGTCATCATTACTCTATCTGACTAGTAAAAAAGAAAAAAAAAAGGCTAGATAGTTTGGCTCTGGAGTCACCCTTAGTTAGGACATTTTTCTAAGTTGCCTAAATGGCCTTTGGAAACTTGGATTGTTCCTCTGAAAAATCTCTTTGTAGATTTCATGCAGACTCTAGAACAAAGATGCCAGAATTTGTTCATGGCCTGAATTTCCCCAAATTAACTTTAAAAAACTTTCCTAACTGGAAGTTGAATGGATATCCCTCAGTTGCTGAGTGGCTGAATACTTTGTGGTATATGAATATAAAGGAAAATTATTGTTCTTCAAGAATCTATCAGAGTTCAGGAAATCCTGAAAAAAACTTACCTGAATTGAAGCTCAGTGAAGTTAGCAGAACAAAAAGAATACTGTACACAGTAACAAGAAGTTTTTGTGTTGATCAACTATGATAGACTTGGCTCTTTTCCACAGTGAGGTGATTCAATGCAATTCCAATAGACTTGGGATGGAAAATGCTATTTGTATCCAGAAAGAAAAGTATAGAGACTGAATGCAGATCAAACTATAGTATTTTTCACCTTTTGTTGTTGTTTATTTGCTTGGTTTTTTTTTTTTCCTTTTTTTTGCTTTTTTCCCTTTTGGTCTGATTTTTCTTATAGAGCATAACGAATATGGAAATATGTTTAGAAGAATTGCACATATTTAACCTATATTGGATTCCTTACTGTCTTGGGGAGAGAAGGAAGAAAAATGTGGAACACAAGGTTTTACAGAAGTGAATATTGAAAAATAGCTTTGTATAAATTTGGAAAAATAAAATAGTATTGGGAAAATTAAAAAAAAAAACCTCCCCTTTCCTGGTTCAGATTTACATTGTCAACTGCCTGAGATTATATTTCCTAATCACCCAAACCCATTTATATATCAATTCTTAATTAAGATGGAGGTCATTTGAATAGAACACAGAGGTATGATTTGAATTTCTGAGGAACAATTATCAAATTTACCTCTTAAACTCACTATGAACAGTCTATTTCACATTTGGATTACTTCTTAAAAAAAAAAAAACTGCCTGCAGAAATACATTGCTTTCAAATTTTGCTTTCTGATAGGATTGCCAACTTCCTGAAGTCTGTTGTATTGTGCCAAAATTCAAATTAACTTTAACAGACCAGGAGTGTATACATTTGAATACTCAGCATAGTCATTAGCCAGGGAAAATACTGTTTTTCAGAAGAAGAAAAAAGTCTCAGGCTATGAAATAATTCTACTCCATAAATCAATCATAACATTCAGATCAAAGCAGATCTTCCTTCCTAATGATACAAGTATTTCACACTTCAGGCATCATTCCAAAATCTAAAATAATTTCCAAAATTGCTCTGCAAGAAACCTATATTTATAATATCAACATAAAACAAAACTTACTGCCAGCCTGATAACAATTCAGTTGAATGCATCTACAAATCAGCTACACAAGAGAAAAAAAGGGGGGGGGGCAGGGAAGGCATTCTATTGCTTCATGAATATTGGCATTCTGCTAAAATCCACCTAGCTACTGAGGACCTCATCTGAATGGTTTGCCATTTCCTTTTTCAGTTCATTTTATAGACGAAAAAACTGAGGCAAACTAGGTTAAGACTTACCTAGCATCAAACAGCTAGTTAAGTGTCTGAGCCTAGATTTGAACTCAGGAATATGAATCCTCCTGACTCTAGATTTAGCACTCTATGCAATATGGCTGCCCTCATTCCCTTGTTTATCATTGACCAAATTGAAGGAGAATTATTAGAGGAAAGGAATTATAAATTATAAAAACAAAAGAATATATGTTAATATCACTATTGTTATGTTTAGTAAATTTTGATTTTTGGTAAATCACACACCCTAAGTTTAGAACACTGTGCTTTTGAATTTATTTTGTTTTAAATTTTTGTCTTTTCTTTTGCTTTTACTATAAAATGTATATTGAGTTCCTTGGGTGACTAGCAGAGGAAACTGAATCTCTCTCTAAGCAGAAATATTTATTTACCACATTGTCTAGCAGATTCTACTTTTAAGATGCAAAACATAGATTGTTTTCTCCTGTGAGGGAAAAGAGCCACTTTATTTCTTTACTTTCAAAATGATGACATAATTAAGATAATTAATTGCCCTTTTCTCTCCTTCATTTAAACAGCTTTACTAGAATTTTAGCCTTCTTTTGATGGGAGAAGGGGGGCAGTTATTGTGATTGTGGGATCATAATTCCAGCAAGTATTTATTTCCTTGTTAAATCTTTCCACTTGTACCATATCATGTAAGTTAATATTCTTTTTTCAGTAAATTAGATTTCCAGTGACTGCTTTTCACCTGCAATTTCTATAAATGATAATCTTATACCACTTGTGCACCAATGTTCTCATGACAAAGAGTCCTATTTAGCATTCTTTGATCTCCATGTTTAGATTTATTTTCCCTTACTGTATTTTCTAAAGGGATAGGCCACTTATCAAGTAAGTACTATGAAGTGACACCTTGACACATGTGTTGATTACTCTCAAAAATCTTTCTTTTCCCACTTTTCTTTCTATAGCTCATCTCCTCCTTCCTTCTTTCCTTACACATTCTTTTCCTTTTGTTTTTATTTTTTTCTGTCATGTTTCTATATTCCATAAAGCAATTGCTTATGTCTTTGCACTATGAGCTGACTCTTGCTGACATAACTATTTAAGGAAACATTCTTTACCTTGATGAGGAAATCTGAGGCAAAAGCTTCTATCTTGACACTACTTTTACAAAAACTGGAAGTCTAAGAAAATGCTTTTTCACTTTCTTCTTCTCACTGAGATAAGGGAAGGGGAGATTCTTAGGACTGAAATGGATAATATTGAGTTAAGTCTAGGTTCTAATACTGATTCTGCCACTAACCGGTATGACCTTGATCGAGTTGCTTAACCAAGTGACTCCTATTGCCCTCAGGTTCCTTATTTTATAGGGTTAGAAATCTTCACATTAGCAGAAAATCTAGGTATTCTCTTTTAGATGGTTCCTACCTTCCTGTGGGGCAACTAAATGATGCAGTGCATAGAGCAATCCAACCTCAGACATTTATCAGCTGTATAACTCTGGGCAAGTCACTTAACCCTGATTGTCACCATTTCCTCTTTATAAAATTATCTGGAGAAGGAAATGGCAAATTACTCCAGTATCTTTGTAAAGAAGAGCCCAAATGAGATCATGAAGAGTAGAGCATGACTGATATGGCTGAAAAACCACCTTCATGAAAGTAGCTGTTCTTTTCCACCTTTATTCTTCATCTACTGTGGGCTTAACTTTTTCTTAGTCAAGATCTTCACTCCACCCCTTATTTAGGAGTTAGGTGGCCTCCATTTAATAATGGGAAAGTAAAATTGCTTAAGGTTGTTGCTTCTGAGGAAAGTAACCACTCTTTTTTTTTTTTTTTTTTTTGATTACCAAGTCTGCTTACTCATTGCTCAGACTTTGGTCAAAAGAAAACTCCAGGTTGCTCTGCTTTGAGAAGCTATGGAATATATTCTCAATAAGATATTGTCTCAATGCAAATTAAGACAACTCTGGGGCATCACTTTACACCTCTCACATTGGCTAAAATGACAGGAAAAGATAATAACAAATGCTGGAGGGGATGTGGGAAAACTGGGACACTGATACATTGTTGGTGGAGTTGTGAACTGATCCAACCATTCTGGAGAACAATTTGGAACTACGCCCAAAGTGTTATCAAACTGTGCATACCTTTTGATCCAGCAGTGTCTCTACTGGGTCTTTATCCCAAGGAGATTATTAAAAAGGGAAAAAGACTGACATGTGCAAAAATATTTATAACAACCCTTTTTGTATAGTGGCAAGGAACTAGAAACTGAGTGGATGCCCATCAGTTGGAGAATGGCTGAATAAGTTAAGTAGGATGATTTCACAGAGGCCTGGAGAAGGCTATATAAACTGATGCTGAGTGAAGTGAATAGAACCAAAAGAATATTGTACACAGCAATTATTATACAAGAAGATTAGATGATGATCAGTTCTGATGGATGTGGCTCTTTTCAGTAGTGAGGTGATTCAGGTCAGTTCCAATGGTCTTGTGAGGAAGAGAGCCATCTACACCCAAAGAAAGAACCGTGGGGACTGAATGTAGACCACAACATAGCATTTTAACCTTTTTTGTTGTTATTGCTTGCTTGGTTTATTTTTCTCTCATTTTTTCTTTCTTTTTGATCTGATTTTTCTTGTGCATCATGATGAATGTGGAGGTGTTTTTAGAGGAATTGCACATGTTTGGCCTATGTTGGATTGCTTGCTGTCTAGGGAGGTGGAAGGTAGGGAAGGAGAGAGAAAAGTGTGGAGGACAAGGTTTTGCAGGGGTGAGTGTTGAGGGCTATCTTTGCATGTATTTTGGAAAATAAAAACCTATTATAAAAATAAAATAAAATAAATTAACTTGGGGGGGAAAGACATTCTCATTTTGCTCTAGAGCCCCAGCAATGCAAAAAAAATCTTTTTTTTGAATCATAAAGTTTATTTTCAAAATATATGCATAGATAATTTTCAACATTCACTCTTGCAAAATCTTGTGTTCCAAATTTTTTTCCTCCCTCTCTTCCTCCTACCCCTTCCCTTATATAGCAATTAATCCAATATATGTTAAATATGTACAATTCTTCTATACATAATTCCACAATTACAATGCAAAAAATACTGAAAGCCTGTGTTCCTTCCTTTTTCCAGCTCCAGTTCATATCATGCCAATGTCACTGCTCTTCTCTCTGAATCCTGATTCATAAAATGCATCTCAGGAGCTGCTAAGATCCATTAAACTTCATTTTAAATTACATTAAACATAAATTTAAACAGAGCTTAAAGGATAAACTTAGGAAGTAATATAAACTCTTCCAGATGGGGATTTCTAGAGGAATCTTTCAGTCCTTTAGAAGGAAAAGTGCAGAAAACATTGAGTTCTTGGGGACTCAATCTGTTAGAGGAGCCATAGTAATCACTTAGAGCTCCAGTGGTCATTCAGCACAAAGTATACATCAATATATGTGCTTTGCTAGTCCCCAGTTCTAGTTCCGACCCTCACTATCACTCTCACTGGAACCATATGACCAGGGTTACATCCCCTGGAGCAAGTCAATCCCAAACCTCCATGCCCTAGCTTACTTTCTGCTCTTCATGGGTTTTCTGCTCTTTTGGGATGACGGAAGAGCAGAATTTATTTTTCCACAACAGACATGGTCTTGATGTCCCCAGAGATTCAAATATTTCAATCAGTAGAAGCTGGTCTTTAACATTCTATGCATTTGTTAAAATGAAAGAATTGAATTAATTGAGTTTTGAGGCTTCTCAATTTTGACTTTTTATGACATTATGGCTATATGACTTCAAGAGTTTTTACCTCATTTTTTGTTCACGTAGATACGATTTTTCTTGCACAGCAAGATAAGTATGGAAATATGTATACATATATTCGACTTGTCAAGTATTTTAATATAATTAACATGTAGTGGATTTCCTGCCATCTAGGGGAGGGGAGGGAACTGGGGGGAAAATTTGTAACGGAAAGCTTTGTAAGGATCAATGTTGAGGAATTACCCATACATATGTTATGCAAATAAAAAGCTTTAATAAAAAAATTTTTTAAAAAGAGTTTTTATCTCAAAGGGCAGTCTCGTTTATAGCAGATATGGGCACCATAGCAACTTTAGTTTTGTACTATCTGACAATATGTTCATCATTCTCAACCCAAAGTTCACCCATTACCAACCATCTCAATCCTTCCTCTGCTTCCTGACTTCAGGTGTTGAACAGTATGAGAAAGGGACTCATTCTGCTAGAAATTATTTGGAATGTCAAGCCCACCATATAAATCAACATGCGTTTACTAGCTACAACTCAAGCCCCCCCCCAAAAAAAAAGGTACATATTGGCAGATTGTATAAGACTTCAGTATGAAAATATGGATAAAGTATTGAATTAAAATATTGAATAAAGAAATTGAAAGTATTTGTAATTTGGTACAAACTTCTGGTTGTTACTTAATAACCATATGATTCTTACTTGCTATGTAATAGTTAATCTCTCAATGCTTCAAGTGACTCTTTTAAACTTTTGTATTGTTACAAATGAATTGGTAGCGAAATATATTGGTGGATGAGTGAGTTTCCACATCTGTAACTTCCTAAGCTGATAAAGAGCAAAAGCCTAGGAAAACAGACAAGACATATAACCGTTAGCCCTGTTTATGTGCTAAACTCATTTCTTTTTTTTAATTTAATTTTATTTTTATTTGCAAAACATATGTATGGGTAATTCCTAAACATTAACCCTTACAAAGCTTTCTGTTACAAATTTTTCCCCCCTACTCCCCACCCCTCCCCTAGATGGCAGGATATCCACTACATGATAATTATGTTAGAATACTTAAGAAATCGAATATATGTATAGTTATTGCATCATTTTTTGTGCAGGAGAAATCCTACCTACAAGAAAGAATAATCGGATAAAGGAAATACAATGCAAGCAAACCTCAATAGAGAACATGAAAATGTTATGTTGTGGTCCACATTTCACATCCCTCTCTCTGGGTGCATATGGCTTTCTTCACTGAACAATTGGAACTGGTTTGAAGCATTTCATCGTTGAAGGGAGTCACCTCATATAGTACTGTTGTTGCCGTGAATAATGATCTCCTGGTTCTGCTAATTTCACTCAGCATCAGTTCATGCAAGTCTCTACAGGCCTCTCTGAAATCGTCCTGCTGGTCGTTTCTTACAGAGCAATAATATTCCATAACATTCGTATATCATAATTTATTCAGCCACTCTCCAATTGATGGGCATCCATTCAATTTCCAGTTTCTAGCCACTACAAAAAGAGCTGCCACAAACATTCTTGCACATGTGGGGCCCTTTCCTTCTTTTATGATTTCTTTGGGATATAAGCCCAATAGAAACACTCCTGGATCAAAGGATATACACAGTTTGATAACTTTTTCAGCATAGTTCCAAATTGCTCTCCAGAATGGTTGGATCCGTTCACAGTTCCACCAACAATGCATCAGTGTCCCAATCTTCCCACATCCCCTCCAACATTCATCTTTATCTTTTCCTGTCATTTTAGCCAATCTGACAGGTGTGTAGCGGTACCTCAGGGTTGTCTTAATTTGCATTTCTCTGATCAATAGTGATTTGTAGCACCTTTTCATATGATTATAAATAGTTTTAATTTCATCATCTGAAAATTGTCTGTTCATATCCTTTGACCATTTATCAATTGGAGAATGGCTTGAATTCTTATAAATATGAGACAATTCTCTATATATCTTAGAGATGAGACCTTTATCAGAACCCTTAAATGTAAAGATGATTTCCCAATTTGATGCTTCCCTCCTAATCTTGTCTGCATTAGTTTTGTTTGTACAGAAACTTTTTAACTTAATATAATCAAAATTATCTATCTGGTGTTCAATTAAGAGTCCCAGATCTTCTTTGGACATAAATTTATTCCATCTCCACAGGTCTGAGAGGCAAACTATCCTATGTTCTTCTAATTTGGTTATAATATCACTCTTTATATCTAGATCATGAACCCATTTAGATCTTATCTTGGTGTGCGGTGTTAGGTGTGGGTCCAGCCTTAATTTCTTCCACACTAGTTTCCAATTTTCCCAGCAGTTTTTGCTGAATAGTGAGTACTTATCCCAAAAGCTGGGATCTTTGGGTTTATCAAACACTAAATTGCTAACATTATTACCTAGCTTGTCCTGATATCCTATCCTATACCACTGATCGACTGCTCTATTTCTCAGCCAGTACCAAATGGTTTTGATAACCGCTGCTTTATAATATAGTTTTAGATCTGGTACAGCAAGGCCACCTTCATCTGTCTTTTTTTTCATTAATTCCCTTGAAATTCTTGACCTTTTGTTCTTCCAAATGAACTTTGCTACTATTTTTTCTAGATCTGTAAAATAATTTCTTGGGAGTTTGATTGATATGGCACTAAATAAGTAAATTAGTTTGGGTAGTATTGTCATTTTTATTATATTCGCTCGGCCTACCAATGAGCACTTAATGTTTTTCCAATTGACTAGGTCTGATTTTATTTGTGTGAAAAGTGCTTTGTAGTTTAGTTCATATAGTTTCTGACATTTTCTTGGCAGATAGATTCCCAAATATTTTATGCTATCATCTGTTATTCTGAATGGAATTTCTTTTTCTATCTCTTGCTGCTGAACTTTGTTGGTAATATATAAGAATGCTGATGATTTATGTGGATTTATTTTGAATCCTGCAACTTTACTAAAGTTGTGAATTATTTCTAGTAGTTTTTTAGTTGAGTCTCTAGGGTTCTCTAAGTATACCATCATGTCATCTGCAAAGAGTGATAATTTGGTTTCTTCATTACCTACTCTAATTCCTTTTATCTCTTTTTCTTCTCTTATTGCCAAAGCTAACATTTCTAATACAATATTAAATAGTAATGGTGACAGTGGGCAGCCTTGTTTCACTCCTGATCTTATTGGGAATGGTTCTAGTTTGTCTCCATTACATATGATGCTTACTGATGGTTTTAAGTAGATGCTACTAATCATTTTAAGGAAAAGCCCATTTATTCCTATACTCTCTAATGTTTTTAATAGGAATGGGTGTTGGATTTTATCAAATGCTTTTTCTGCATGTATGGAGATAATCATATGGTTTTTTTTAGTTTTGTTATTAATATAATTGATTATGCTGATAGTTTTCCTGATATTGAACCAGCCCTGCATTCCTGGTATAAATCCTACTTGGTCAAGATGTATTATCCTGGAGATAACTTTCTGTAATCTTGTTGCTAAAATCTTATTTAAAATTTTTGCATCAATATTCATTAGGGAAATGGGTCTATAGTTTTCTTTCTTTGTTTTCATCCTACCTGGTTTAGCTATCAGCACCATATCTGTATCGTAGAAGGAATTTGGTAGTATACCTTCTGTCCCTATTTTTTCAAATAGTTTGTATAGTATTGGAATTAATTGTTCTTTGAATGTTTGGTAGAATTCACATGTAAAGCCATCTGGCCCTGGAGATTTTTTCTTGGGGAGTTGATTAATAGCTTGTTCTATTTCTTTTTCTAAAATGGGGCTATTTAAATAATTTATTTCCTCTTCTGTTAACCTGGGCAATCTATATTTTTGTATATATTCCTCCATTTCATTTAGATTATCAAATTTATTGGCATAAAGTTGGGCAAAGAAACTCCTAATTATTACTCTAATTTCCTCTTCATTGGAGGAAAGTTCTTCCTTATCATTTTTGAGACTAACAATTTGATTTTCCTCTTTCCTTTTTCTGATCAAATTAACTAAAGGCTTATCTATTTTGTTGGTTTTTTCATAAAACCAACTATTAGTTTTATTTATTAATTCAATAGTTTTCTTATTTTCAATTTTATTAATCTCACCTTTTATTTTCAGAATTTCCAATTTGGTATTTAATTGAGGGTTTTTAATTTGCTCTTTTTCTAGTTTTTTTAATTGTAACCCTAATTCATTGATCTTCTCTTTCTCTATTTTATGCAAATAAGCATCTATATAAATATATATAAATTTATATAAAGTTACTCCTCATAACCGTTTTGGCCGTATCCCACAAATTTTGGTATGTTGTCTCATTATTGTCGTTCTCCTGGATGAAATTATTGATTGTGTCTATAATTTGCTCTTTCACCCGTTCATTCTTCAGGATTAGATTATTTAATTTCCAATTAACTTTTAGTCTATTTTCTCCTGGCCTTATATTACATGTGAGTTTTATTGCATCATGATCTGAAAAGGATACATTTACTATTTCTGCTTTTCTGCATTTGATTTTGAGGTTTTTATGCCCCAACACATGATCAATTTTTGTGTAAGTTCCATGAACCCCTGAGAAAAAAGTATACTCCCTTCTATCACCATTCAATTTCCTCCAGAGAGCTGTCATACCTAACTTTTCTAACATTTTGTTTATCTCCCTAACTTCTTTCTTATTTATTTTGTGGTTTGATTTATCTAATTCTGAGAGAGCAAGGTTGAAATCCCCAACTAGTATAGTATTACTGTCTATTTCTCCCTGAATCTCTGTTAGTTTCTCCTCTAGGAATTTGGATGCTATACCACTTGATGCATATATGTTTAGTATTGATACTGCTTCATTGTCTATGGTACCCTTTAGTAAAATATAGTTTCCTTCCTTATCTCTTTTAATTAGATCTATTTTTGCTTTTACTTGATCTGAGATAAGGATTGCTACCCCTGCTTTTTTTTGTTCACTTGAAGCATAAAAGATTCTGCTCCAGCCCTTTACCTTCATTCTGTACGTATCTCTATGTTTTAGATGTGTTTCTTGTAAACAACATATTATAGGATTCTGGCTTTTAATCCAGTCCGCTATCCATTTCCGTTTTATGGGAGAGTTCATCCCATTCACATTCACAGTTAAAATGAGTATATCTATATTTCCTGCCATCTTATTTACCCAAAGTTATATTTTTCTCTTCCCTTTCCCCTTACTCCCTTCCCCCCTCCCCAGTATTTTGTTTTTGATGACCACCTCCCTCTAACAGTCCTCCCCCCTTTAGAACCCTCCCTCTTTTTTACACCTTTCCCCTAATTCTTCTATTAATTTATCCCTTTCTTTTCCTCCTTTCCCTCCTACTTCCCTATACAGAGGGCCAAGTTTTTTTCCCTGAAATCAAATGTGTCTGATATACTCTTTTAGAGCCCAATCTAATGAGAGTAAGAATACTCATCACCCTCCCTTCTTTCCCTCAATTATATTAGATTTTCTATGTCTCTTCATGAAACTTTGCCTTATTTTACCTCCTTTTTATTTTTACTTTATTTTACCTCCTTTCCCCTCCCCCCCTTTTTTTAGAGTATGATATACCTTCCACCTCTAATTTCTTTTCGATTATTATCAAAGTAAAATCAAATTATATCCCCATTCTTTAAGGATACCCCTAGTAGAGATATAGTTCTCGAGAGTTCTTTCCTTTTTACCTTTTTACGCTTCTTTAGAGTTCTGTGTTTGGAGGTCAAATTTTTTGTTCAGATCTGGTCTTTTCAATAGAAATAGGTGAAATTCTCCTGTATCATTGAATGACCATCTTCTTCCCTGGAAGATGATGCTCATTATAGCTGGATAGCTTATTCTTGGCTGTAATCCAAGTTCTTTTGCCTTTTGGAATATCTGATTCCAGGCCCTTCGATCCTTCAA
>JAJPUD010003217.1:176201-202496 GCA_023553655.1 Myrmecobius fasciatus
CTTACGGAGCAATAATATTCCATAACATTCATATACCATAATTTATTCATTCAGCCACTCTCCAATTGATGGGCATCCCTTCAGTTTCCAGTTTCTAGCCACTACAAAAAGGGCTGACACAAACATTCTTGCACAGGTGGATCCCTTTCCCTCTTCTAAGATCTCTTTGGGATATAGGCCCAGTAGAAACACTGCTAGGTCAAAGGGTATGCACAGTTTGACAACTTTTTGAGCATAGCTCCAAATTGCTCTCCAGAATGGTTGGATCCGTTCACAGTTCCACCAACAATGTATTAGTATCCCAGTTTTCCCACATCCCCTCCAACATTCATCGTTATCTTTTCCTGTCATTTTAGCCAATCTGACAGGTGTGTAGTGGTACCTCAGAGTTGTCTTAATTTGCATTTCTCTGATCAATAGTGATTTGGAGCAACTTTTCATATGACTAGAGATGGTTTTAATTTCATCATCTGAAAATTGTCTGTTCATATCCCTTGACCACTTATTTCTCTATTGAAGAGTGGCTTGGAAATTCTCAATTTTAGAGGGATTGTGGGAAGACAGGGATACAAATAGAAGTATGAATGAGTACCACTTTGGAAAACAATTTGTATTTATGTAAATAAAGTGACTAATATTTCAAATGAAAAAGAAAGAAAGAACATGGTAGGATTGTTTTACCTATTTTTTCAAATAGTTTATATAGTATTGAAGTTAATTGCTTTCCAGATGTTTCTCAGAATTTACATGTAAATCTAGCTGATCATGAGATCATTTCTTAGAAAATACATTTATGACTTATTCAATTTCTTTTTCCAAAGTAAGATTATTTAAGTATTCTATTTCTTCTTCTATTCATCAGGGAAATTTTTATTTTTGTAAATATTTATTTCATTAAATTATCTGTTTTAATGGTTATAGTTAGACAAAATAATGCCTAATAATTGTTTTTATCTTCTCTCCTTTGGTTGTTCACCTTTCTAATTTTTGATACTGTTACTTTGCTCTTTTTCTTTATTTTTTAAATAAAATGAGCCAAAGAAATAGAGTAGTCGATCAGTGGCATAGGATAGAATCACAGGACAAATTAGGCAATAACTATAGCAATTTAGTGTTTGATAAGCCCAAAGACCCCAGCTTCTGGGATAAGTACTCATTATTTGACAAAAACTGCTAGGAAAATTGGAAACTAGTGTGGAAGAAATTAGGGCTTGACCCACATCTAACACCACATTCCAAGATAAGATCTAAATGGGTTCATGATTTGGATATAAAGAGTGATATTATAAGTAAATTAGAGGAATGTAGTATAGTTTACCTCTCAGACCTGTAGAGATGGAATAAATTTATGTCCAAAGAAGAACTGGAACTCTTAATTGAACACTAGATAGATAATTTTGACTATATTAAGTTAAAAAGTTTCTGTACAAACAAAACCAATGAAGGCAAGATTAGGAGGGAAGCAATAAAGTGGGAAATCATCTTTACATTTAAGGGCTCTGATAAAGGTCTCATCTCTAAAATATATAGAGAATTGTCTCATATTTATAAGAATTCAAGGCATTCTCCAATCAATAAATGGTCAAAGGATATGAACAGACAATTTTCAGAGGATGAAATTAAAACTATTTATAGTCATATGAAAAGGTGCTCCAAATCACTATTGATCAGAGAATTGCAAATTAAAACAACTCTGAGGTACCACTACACACCTGTCAGATTGGCTAAAATGACAGGAAAAGATAATGACGAATGTTGGAGGGGATGTGGGAAAACTGGGACACTGATACATTGTTGGTGGAACTGTGAATGGATCTAACTATTCTGGAGAGCAATTTGGAACTATGCTCAAAAAGTTATCAAACTGTGCATACTCTTTGACCAGCAGTGTTTCTATTGGGCTTATATCCCAAAGAAATCATAAAGGAAAGAAAGGGCCCCACATGTGCAAGAATGTTTGTGGCAGCCCTTTTTGTAGTGGCTAGAAACTGGAAATTGAATGGATACCCATCAATTGGAGAATGGCTGAACAAATTATGGTATATGAATGTTGTGGAATATTATTGCTCTGTAAGAAATGACCAGCAGGACGATTTCAGAGAGGCCTGGAGAGACTTGCATGAACTGATGGTAAGTGAAATGAGCAGAATCAGGAGATTATTATACACAGCAACAACAATACTATATGATGATCAATTCTGATGGATATGGCTCTCTTCAACAATGAAATGTTTCAAACCACTTCCAATTGTTCAGTGAAGAAAGCCATATGCACCCAGAGAGAGGGATGTGAACATTTTCATGCTCTCTATTGATGTTTGCTTGCATTGTGTTTCCTTTATCTGATTTTTCTTTCTTGTAGATACGATTTTTCTTGCACAACAATGATAAGTGTGGAAATGTGTATACATATATTGGATTTGTCAAGTATTTTAACATAATTAACATGTAGTGGACATCCTGCCATCTAGGGGAGGGGTGGAGAGTAGGGGGGAAAAATTTGTAACAGAAAGCTTTGTAAGGGTTAATGTTGAAGAATTACCCATACATATGTTTTACAAATAAAAAGTTCTAATAAAAAAATAAAAAATAAATAAATAAAAATAAAATGAGCCAATATTTTATCTATTTTATGACAAAACAACTCTTCATTTTATTTATTTAAAAAAAAAGTGCATACCCTTTGATCCAGCAGTGTTTCTATGGAGCTTATATCCCAAAAATATCTTAAAGGAGGGAAAGGAACCCACATGTGCAAAAATGTTTGTGGCAGTCCTTTTTGTAATGGTAAGGAACTGGAAAGTGAATGGATGCCCATCAATTGGAGAATGGCTGAATAAGTTACAGTACATGAATGTTATGAAATATTATTGTTCTGTAAGAAACTATAAGCAGGATGATCTCAGAGAGGCCTGGAGAGACCTACATGAGCTGATGCTAAATGAAATGAGCATTGGATTTACACATATTTTTACCATGTTTCATATATATTGGATTACTTACCATATTTGGGGGAGGGGGAATTAGAACACAAGGTTTTGCAAGGGTCAATGTTGAAAATTATCCATGTAGATGTAGATGTTTTGAAAATAAAAAAAGCTTTATTAAAAAAAAAAAGGAAAAAAATCTTCTCTAGGAATTTGCCTGCTCTACCACTTGGTGCATACATATTTAGTATAGTTACTACTTCATTATTTAAATTTGAGAGTTAATATATTCCATGTACCTTTAATTTATGTCTATCTCCCTTCTTTTGCTTATAGTATTTAATTTTTCCAATTACATGTCAAGATAGTTTTCAACATTCATTTTTGTAAGTTTTAAGTTCTAATTTTTTTCTCCCTCCATTCTTTACTTACCCCCCTCCCCAAGGAAGCAAGCAATCTGATACACATGTATAAACCTATTCCATAATAGTCATCTTGTGAAAAAAAATCAGAACAAAAGAAAAAAAACAAACAAGAAAGAAAAAACAAACAAGAAAAAAAGTGAAAATATTATATCCGACTCTGCCTTTAGTCTCCATGGTTCTTTTTCTGGATAAAGATTACATTTTCCATCCCAAGTCTATTAGAATTGTGTGAGATCACTGAATTCCTGAGAAAAGCTAAATCTGTCAGAGTTGATCATTACAAAATCTTGCTGTTACTTTGTACAATAGTCTCCTGCTTCTGTTTTCACTGTTTCATTGACTTTTTAATCTCTGAAATTTTTTATTTCCACATGACCCTGGGAATGCAGGTATATAAAATAGATATGCAAACATTTACGGATAATAAATCATAATTTCATGACCCACACATTCAATTACAAGATTCCATATGGGTTCCAACACACAGTTTAAGCAAAGAACCAACATTTCTTAAGTTGCATGTTTATAACCTTCACTTTTGCCATTTTTCTACCTTAGCTCAGCCACAATTATTAGAACGAAGCCATAGAATTCTTAAAATCAGACTGTGGGCAAAGATTGAACACACATCCCGATAGCATGGCTCTTTCCCTTGGGAACGCTCCCAAAGAGAGGCAAGATATTGTTAAGGACATGGGAGTATTTCACAGCCTGGAAATGGTTTTGTGGGCTGGTATATTTTAAGGGTGCTTTTCTGCAGGGCTAGCAAAGCCAAATAACAAACAAGATTTCCAATTCAGTTTTTTACATAAGTCAGAAAGTGAAAAGAAATTTATATAGTAATTTTATAATATATTTAAAAGAAATAGTAAGTTGGACATAATAGACTTGTAGTTTCATGTATAATCTTTTTAAAATCATACCCTGTTATAGAAGTGCTTGGTTTAGTCCATAAATTAAAAATAAAAAATTTTTAAATACATGTGGTTATATTATTTTGTATTTCATGAGGTTTTCTAAAGATAAGAATCTGGGGAAGGAGAATTTAAGAATTTAAGGGAATTGGAGCCTGGACCTATGATTTATTTAGTGTAGAAAATTCATGATATAAAAACTCCCTCCAGAGATATCAGTCAACATGAATTTAGTAAACAAATTTCACTCCTTGTCCTATTCTGTTATTCTTAGTTACTCTAAGATGGTTTCTTGACAGTTTTTTATAAACAAATACATTTCTATTTTTAAAAATCAAACTAATAAAGTGTTTTATTTTTTGCTTTTCAGCTCAAAGTCCTAAAAGTAATCAAAAAGGCAAGCATAGACATAACTTTATCCACACTGACAAATATAAACATATACATTTATAAAGCATTGGAACATAATAGGAAGAATAAGTGCTATTTTGCATGAATATTAAACATGCAAAGATAAGATTTTCAAAAACATTAGGAAGAATAACTAGGTACAAAACCCAATAATAATTAGTAATTTCAAAACCCAATTCTGTACCATGTACTCATTTCTTCTTTGCATTTAAAATCATCAGCTATTTAACATAACTTTTTTTACACCAGAAAGTTGTTCCAGACCTCCTTTTAAACACTGATTATGGGAAAAATAAAGCCCCAACAAGGCTATAAAGATACTAATGGAAGGAAGAAACCTGAAAGCACATCTTCATTATCTTCTTTTGTATGGAAATTACAGCACCACTCAAAGAAAAGAGCTGAAGTGAAATTCAATATGGGCGTATGTATTTGAGCAGGGTATTCAGCCTTCTTTGAAAGTGATTGATACGTGCTTTGTAGAAACCTTGGAATGTTTATAGTGGAGGTGACATTGGAATAGTGATGGATGAGTGTCTTAGCAATGAAATACAGACTTTAGGAAAAAGCAACTCCAAGCCAGGGCCACATTAACAAATATACTTTAGCGTTTTTTATTTTCTAATCAATCTAAGCCAATCTAACAAGCATATATTAAGTACTTACTATGTGTCAGGACTATATGCCTAGAAACTGGAGACAAAGAGGTTTAAATGAAATGTAGTTTGTATTCGAGGAGTTTACATTCTTCTGGAAATAATATGAGAGAAATTATTATTTCTTCATATATTAATAACTAATTATTGAATTAGGGCCAAGGTTTTTCCTCTTTTCTATTGCCTCATCCAGAAATCAACCAATGTGAGAAATCTTGGGCAAAGACTTACTCAAGCTGAGATCTAATCAAAGACAGTAAAGAAAATTTAAGTTTAGATGAATGGATTGACTCCTGCTCATGTTTTCTCAGACAGGTTTAGGGAAAAGTGGATTTTTCCTTTTGTAAGACTGGTGATGAGGAAATTGATAAGTCCCTTTGACCAAGATTTGGGTACTCACTGTCACAGACCCCAAGACCCTCATTGGAATGACCTCCCTTCTCATTATAATATTCATTCTCTCATTTATTAACCAATAAGAGTTGATTTCCCTCAGATGTACTCCCTTTTCCAAGGGCATATAAACTGTGAACCTACTGCCATCAGTCATCTTTGGTCCCAGAGAGAAAGCCAAATGACCATCCCTTATATTAATAAAATGCTAGCATCAACTAATACTAAATTAATAAATAACAAATTAAACAATTAATTAGTAATTAATAATTAAAATATTAACTATCCAGAAACTCTCAAAGTTTCTGAATGCCACAAATAATAATGATGATAGCTAGCATTTATATAGCACTTTAAGGTATGCAAAGCATTTTGCATTTGATCCTCATAACAATTGAATATGGTAAATGCTATTATATCCTTTTCAGAACTGAAGAAACTGAGTCTGAGAAAGATTAAGTGATTTGCCCATGATACACAGTTAAATATCTGAGGCTAAATTTGAACTCAGGTCTTCTTTACTTCCTATTCAGCACTCTATAGACTAATTCCACTTAGCTGTCAACATAAACATATGACACATTATTGTGGGAGAGAGTACCAACAATTAAAGCAATCAGGTAAGACTTTTGAGACAAAGGGAGATATGAGCTACACCTTGAAGAAAGCTGTTATTGTTTGTCATTTCAGTCATGTCTGACTCTTCATGACCCCATTTGGGGTTTTCTTGTCAAAGGTAATGGAATATTTTGCCATTTCCTTTTCCAGACCACTTTACAAATAAGGAGCTGATGAAGGAAGCAAGGAATTCCCAAAGGCATAGGTGTCCTTAAAGTATTACTGATTAGAAAAGTGATTTTTAAAAAATGAATATTCTTTATGATAAAAATTGATAAATCATTCTCTGTTTTTATTTCCTTTTATTAGAATGATATTACAGATACTATCCATTGCCTTGGCAACAGAATAGGAGAAATTTGCAACTCTCTGGAGATTAGTATATAATCTTAACTCTATCTGAAATGCAGGTTTCCACTGCCAATTTTCTTTTTTTCTTTTGTTTCTTAAATTTAAAACTTAAATGCACTACATGAGAGGATTTAAAGTTAAAACAATAAATTTCCATTTCAAGAAAGCTTATATAATAAATACTACAAATTGTGTTCAGAGCTGTCTATCTTTTCTTTGCTTCCTTGTAGGTTTTTCTTTTGTTCTTTTGTTCTCTGAAGTGCACTTTTTACTTTATCCTTTTTTCCTTCTCTCCTCCCCAGAAAGCTACAATTAAGTGCAGATATATTTGTATATACATATATGTGCATATTATGTTAACATATCCTATATATACATATACATTCACATACACACAAACATATACAGTACTTACACAGACATACATATACCAACATATACATATTTTAAAACACATATATAGAGACATATACATTCATATGTATCTATATAAAAGCATACTATGTTTGTCTGTCCTCTGTTTCTCTAGAGGTGGATAATATCTCCCTTAATAAATCAAAGTCTTTCCATGTTTTTCTAAATCCACCAACTCATCATTTCCCATATCACAGCAATTTCTATATGGCTGTTTTAAAGTGTTTAAACACTGTTTAACATATGGCTAACAAAAATGCACTTTCCCTATTTTTCTCTTCTGATTTTAGCTTTTATTTGTCTGAATTATGATTACTATCCCTACTTTTTAAAAATCGAATAAATTCTACTCCTGATCTTTATTTTATGTTTATTTCCTATCCCTCCTAATTTCCCTGCTTTACTTCTAACCACTGCCTTGTTCTCCTATTTCTTAAGCTATCCCACCTCCAAGGATTCCAATCATATCCTCTCCTCACTCCTAACCCTTTACCCTCTTATTTCTTTCTGAATTTAGAAGACTTTTATGCCCTTTCACAGACATACATATATTGATCCCTCTTCCCCCAAGAACTTCCCCTAGTACCTCATTTGCATAACATTACTCTTTTTACTTTTTTCTACATGGTTTTGCTTTTTAGAATCACATCATATTCAGCTTAACTCAATTTTTCTTTTAAACTACTGTTATACTGTTTATATATTATATATGTATATATGTGTGTATTATATATATTACTAATGATAATCTTAGACATACAGTTTACATTTTCACATATGAAAAGTAAATAGTTGGGGCAGGTAGGTGGCCCAGTGGATAGAGCACCAGCCATAAAGTCAGGAGGACCTGATTTCAAATCTGACCTCAGACACTTAACACTTCCTAGCTGTGTGACCCTGGGCAAGTCACTTAACCCCAATTGCATCAGCAAAAAAAAAAAAAAAAGTAAATAGTTTGTCCTTATTTACCTTATATTTCTCTTGGATTTCATATGTCAAATTTTCTATTAAATTCAGATCTTTTTGCAACAAAATCCTGAAAGTAATTGAGTTTCCTTTTTTTAAAAAAAAATCAGCATTATGTTTAACTATGTTGGGTATATTTTCAGCCACAACCCCAGCTCTTTTACTCTTCAATATATAGCATTCCAAGACATGCAGGCTTTTAGTATAATCACTGCAAGTTTTCATGTGATTCTAATTGTGGCTTTCCTGTATTTGAAATTTTTTTTTCTTGTTGCTCATAATATTTTTTTCTTGCAATATGGCTATGATATTCTTGTAGGCTTTCCTTATAGGATCTGTTTCAGTTAGATTGGTGGATTTTTTTTCTATTTTTACTCTCCCCTTTTGTTCTAATACTTCAGGACAATTTTTTTTTCATTATTTTTGGTATTATTGCATCAAAATTCTTTTTTGGATCATAGCTTTCAAGTAATCCAATTATTCTTATATTTTGTATTTTTGATCTATTCTCCAAATCATTTGTTTTTCTTATATTTCATACTCTCTTCTATTTTTTCATTCTTTATATTTTGTTTTATTATTTCTTGTTCTCTCATACTTTCACTGGCTTCCCCTTGCTCAATTCTAATTATCAAGGAGTGATTTTCTTAAGATTCTGCATCTCCTTTTCTAGTTGGTCGACTTTCTGTTCATAACCTTGTTTTTTCTTGGTTTGTTCTCATTTAAAAAAAAACTTCCACAATCTCTCTCTTTTGATGTTTAAAGTTTTTTTTAAGTTCTTCTATAAATTCTTTTTGGGCAGATGACCATTTAACATTACTCTTTCAGGTAGGAGAGCCTTTATCTGAAGATGAATCCTGATCTTCTCTACTCCCATAGTCACTTTCTATATTTGGGTTTTTTCTCCTTTGCCTATTCATTTAAAAAAAATTATAGTAATTTGTTACTAAAATTACTTTTAGAGGGCGCAGCTAGGTGGTGCAGTGGTTAGAGCACCAGCCCTGAAGCCAGGAAGACCTGAGTTCAAATCTGGTCTCAGACACTTAACACTTCCTGGCTGTGTGACCCTGGGCAAGTCACTTAACTCCAACTGCCTCAGCAAAAAGCAAAAAAAAAAAAAAAAATTACTTCTAGACCTGGAGTGTAGAGAATGGTGCCTCTTGTCTCAGGTCCTCCTCTGAGTCTCCCAAAACCAAGAACTCCATCCTCCAATAATAAGGGTCCATAGTTAGCAGTGTCCCTCCTCCACTGCTTCTTCACTCACTGGGCATGTTCTGATGCTTTCTGACCCAGGGCCCCATTTCAGCCACATAGCTGGGCCCAGGGTTCCTTATCAGCAGAGGTTCCTTCAGTCTTCTCCCCCATCTGACATCGGACTCTGCACATTGTCCTGGGGATGACTGGGACCTAGGCTACTTCCCAACCCATAGCTGAGGGATCCTGCCTGCTGTTTCAATGGAGCTAGCCTGTAGGTATTTATACTTTGTCCTGAGATTTTTCTTCAGATTTTCTGGTTGTCCCAGGAGGACCACTGTATTACCTGGACTCTTGTTTACTTTTACCATTCTATGTTCACCCTGAGGTGCAATTTTGTCTTATTTGTGGAGAAAATCTGGAGAGCTTGAAATTTTCTGATCTATTCTATCATCTTCTCAGAACCCTCCCTCCCAATGTCAATTTTAAATTCAAAGGAAACCATTAGTTTGAGTGTTTGCAGTGCCAAGAATTGTTTTCCCCTGTCCATCCTCTCTCTCATTTAAGTATGGATAATCAGTGACGCAGCCAGGAAAGTCAGTCAGAGAATAACATGGCCAATTTACACACAGACTAAGTAGGTCTGTCCTCAATCTGCCCTCATTTTATCTCAGAATCAGCAATTCCTAGTCCAATTTTATGAAAGTATAGGAAAATTTCCATTTTCCTAAGGAGGACACTGTGAAAATTTCAAAACAAAAATACATTTGAATTCACTTAGTTCTTTAAAGTAGATGCCAAAACCTTTTTATTTTACAGATAAAAAAACTGAGGTATGGAGGGATGAACTGGCTTCCCCAAAGGTTGGCAGAAGCAAGGATTGGAGCCCAGAATTCTCACCTCCCAGTCAGGTGTTCTCTTTTTACTATGTACTATGTCACTCCCCAAAGGCTGGGAATTATTATTCTAAAGGAATTTCCATGAAGGAGGATCACTGATTTGTTGTTCTAGACTCAAAGTCTTTAGTTTGCCATGATCACAAGAACTGTATTGTTCTGAGTGGAGATTATACCTAAGGAGAATATCTACTACTTTGAAAATATGCTTCCAATAGCTTTTTAATTCAGAAGAGATTTGAAATTTTTGCATCTGTTAGAACACAAAATAAACTAGGGAGCAATGGCATGATGACCAATGACCATTATCAAACCCAGAATTTTATTCCCTCCCCTTTAATTGAAAGAATCAGCAGAGGAAGAGATCAGGACTGGATTAGAAGAGATTGAGCTACTTGGATGCCAGACAAGAAGGAACCTTAATTTTGGGCTTTAATCAATTCCTTTTGTAAATTAGATGCTAAACTGGTTTTTTTGGTTTTTTTTTTTCTGCAGAACATCTGCCAATGTTTTCAGTATCCTAGGGCAAAGCCTTGGTTGACTTGTCCTAGCTATGCTTGATATTCAGAATAGTCCAAACTCCAGCAGCTTTTTTGGAGTTCAATTAGTGATGGCACTGGCAATAGGAGAAAACGCCTTATTTCTCAACACTATAAATATCTATAGGCTAACTTACTTGTCTATACAATCACCTTCCTGAGGGCACACCAGACTTTGTCTCTGTAGTTTAGTTTAAGGACGGGAGTTGGGGTTTCCTTTGCTATGGAGATAGCCCCTCTGCTTGGGCTACTTACACTGTTACCATGGTTACAATTTCTCCTGCCTTTTCTCTAAAAGACAGGGGAGAGAGAGGAAGGGGGGGCAGAGACGAAGGGAGGAAAAGAGGGAAGGAGGGAAAAAGAAAGGAAAAAGAGAGAGAGAGATTAGACAAATCTGAGTGGGAAGGGAGGGACAGAGAAATGGTTTCTTTTATAGTCAGTATAATCAAAGGAGATATCTGTTTATACTTTTATGCACATATATGAGTGAGAAAACTGTAATTAACTTTTAGGGTCAATGACTTATTACATCACAGCTTTCAAAAAAGAATACAACTTCAGCCTTAGACAATGAGAAGAACAGAGAAAAGAATTTTTAGTTAAAATTCCATCTCTGGTGAGAAATACTCCCCTTTCCATCATATTCTATGAAAGGTAAAGTTCTGATTTCTTAGGAGATTTGGTGAGAATAACTCCTATCAAAACAGATTACATCTTGCCCATATGCAAGCCCTAGGAAATTGCATTAAGCACAGAGAGGTTAAGAGCCTTCCCTGTGGTCACATAACGAATAAATGTGAGTCCAGATTTGAATCCGTATTTTCCTAATTCTCAGTCTAGTGCTTTATTCCACTAAATCGTGCTACCTCTTCTATTACATCAGCAGTTGAGAAATTGGTGCTGTCTTTCCAATGCAAAGATCACCCTATTAATAAGACATGCTTTGAGCTGGTTTTCCAATAGTGAGGATTGTTTATACTTAGCCATCCATGTCATCCAATCAATTTGATTATGCATTTGCATTTACAAGGCAGCTGGCTAGGACTAGGTGTGCAGTTTGAATATGTGGTACAATTATATTCTGTGTGATGCTAACTGACTCCTGTTGGGTTCCATCCTAGAGGGGGAAATGACAATTAGCTTCTACTTATGATTTCTCAACTTTATTATAGCACTAACTATGTTAATTATTCTTGAATGAATTCTCAGAAGAGTTTCAATAATGTAAGCATGGACTAAAAGAGATGACTGTGTTGGGGGCAGGGCAGTGAAGTAGAGAAGAGAGGAGGTGCCAGAAGGGATTATATATAGTCCAACGCCCATGTTTTACAGAGGAAGAAAAAGATGAGACTTAAGGAAATGAAATTAATTGCCTTAAATCACATAATTAATTCATGGTAGAGCTGGGATTAGAACCTAGATGATTTTTTCCAGATATATTTACTCAGTCCTATGCACTTCCTATTTACTCTAAAGAACTATGAAACTATTAGGAAATAAAAACTTATTTTTCTCTTTTTTCTTTCTCTGCAAACCCACTATATAGCTTAATGTTATAATTTAGACTCTTGAAAGACTGTTGCTTGTATATCCTGGGATGTGGGTTTCAGTCTGTGCCATGTTTTAGAAATTTAACAAGAAGTTTTGGGAACAGGGTTTAAAAATGACCTGTGGGAGAAATTTCCACAAAGCAATTGATCTTGGCTCACTTATGTTCTGTATTCAACAGAATGCCTGTAAAATAGAGAAAGAAACTGGAGGAAACTTTAAGAATCATCCATCCTCTCATTTTACAAAAGAGGAAAACAACTGACTTCATGTCATATAAGGTCTTCTGACATCTGTTGAGTTTGGAGAAAACAAATTTAGTAACAGTGTTCCTCCTATTGGCCTTTTGTCAATACCTTTTCTGAGCACATTTAAGATTTGAATGTCAATATCTGACAGATATCAACTGGCTATCCAGTTATGTTTAGGTTTGGCTCTCTCTTTGTCCTTCCTTACTTCTAAACCCACTATAAATTGGCCATCATTTTCTGCTTACAGATTAACTGAAATCATCCCAGGTTGGACTAATGAGACAGGATGCCATTCTGACTTCTCAGAAGGATGTGGTACCCTTCTATTTTTAAATGAACCACTCTATAGAATATTCCCACTTTGGTTCTTTCCTTATACATAAAATAATAGGCAATCAATAAATAATTGTTGAATTGAATTGATGGAGTGGGACCTTCAGTTGAAGGTGAGACAGCTTCCACATAGAATCACTCACTGGTTTCTAAGCAGAAGGGATCCTGATTTCCTCTCATGTCCTAAGCCAAATGAGGAATTAAAAAACCTATAACAATCATGTTCAAAAGGGCAGAATATTAAAATGACATTAACTTCTGAGCAATGCCAGGCCTACTTGATTAAAAAAATTTTTAAATTAAAAAAATAACTTTTACTGTATGTCCTTTCTCCTAACTCTCTAGTCACCTAAAGTCCAGCAGATGCAATATCAGCTTTCTTTTTAAAAAATATTTTAAATATAATCTTCACTACATCTTTCTTTCCCTTGCTCCCTCCCCACCACTTTTCCAGTCCCCTAAAGTTCATCAGATGCAATTATCAGTTCTCTCCTGTTGGAAACATCCAATGGAAGACAGATTGCCATTGGAACCCAATGATCAAGATGCAATATTTCATTTTAATGCTATTATCCTCATTTTCAATCCTAGGGCTATCAATAATGTTTTTTATTCTACTGTCACTAAGCTTTGGTTAATATTTACCTCTGCTTCTTAAGCATAACCCAGATACAAAACATCTGAGATAATCTAGTTTTTTCCCTTGGATATCTGCCAACTTTCAGTTACTGACAGCTGTAGGGGGAGGGTAAATAGGGGAGAGAAATGGAATCTGTGTTCCTTGAAATGTTGTTCCAGGCTCCTCATTGAACCACAGAAAAAATTAAAAACTAAAAAAAAAAAAAAATTACTGAAAAAGAAAGAGAATGTAAGTTTCTTGAGGGCAGGGTTTCAATTTTTTTTTTTTTTTTTTTTGCTAAAGCAATTGAGATTAAGTGACTTGCCCAGGGTCACACAGTTAGAGAATGTTAAGTGTCTGAGACCAGATTTGAACTCAGGTCCTCCTGACTTCAAGGCTGGTGCTCTATCCACTGCGCCACCTAGCTGCCCCTCTAGTGGGTTCTTAATAAGAAGCTGTTGAATTGAACATGTATTACCTACTTTCTGGTTGAACTAGGACAAAAAACCCCTTCAAATCACAGCTCATGGGAGTTGACCTCAGTTTCCCTTTGATAGCAGCAAAACTTCTGACTAATTTCTGGCTTCATTTTGTCCAAAGTTGACCTTTTTAGGAGTTTCTTTTTGTTATCCTTCATAATTTGATGTTCTGATGAAAAAATGTGGATGAACTAAATGGCCAGTTATATGCCCAGACATAGATATTGAGTTTTTCCAGTTTTGTCCTCAAGGAAGCATTTTCTTTCTATCATGGAAATTATTTGTATTCTGTTTCTGTTTCATGCTGATTTTTTTTCTTTTGCATGGTCTAGGAGAATATCACTGGAGGATATGAAAAGTCTAGAAAAAATTGTAATTGTGCCATTATGATTAAAATACACAAAAGGAATTCACCCCTCATGGAGTCTCAAAAATATTTTCCTGATGCCCAAAGTAATTAGATCAACCCTGCTTGGGATCCTGGGGACATATTCCAAATTTGCCCTGATTTTCTGTTCCTTCTTCTTGTTTCTCCTCATAATAGCAATAATTCACATTTATATAACACTTTTATAAAGATGACAAAGCATTATTCTTGAAATAACTCTGTAAGGCAGATCCCACAGATGGTACGATGGATTGAATACTGAACTTGAAGTCAAGAAATGAATGCAAATTTTACTTCAGATACTTACTGATGTCTGACTACAAGAAAGCTACTTAACCTTTGCCTACCTCAGTTTGCTCATCTGTAAGAGTGGGACTTATAATAATAAGGTTGTTGTAGGATCAAGTGAGATAATATTTACAAAGTGCTTTGCAAACTTTAAAGCAATATATAATTATTATCCCTGTTATTATCTGCTTTTAACAGATTAGGAAACTACATCTTTAGAGAGGTTAAATGATCTATCCATGGTGACTCAGTATCCCAATTATCTTTATTTTTATTGGAGGAAACAGGGCTGCTTCAGATGTTATAGCTTCTCCAAAACTCAGTTGGACTAAAACTATCTATTAGAGTCTTTCTTGAGCTCCTGATGCCTCCTTTCATGTAACAAGGCAACCATCATTGTTGATTGAATGGAGATAGATGAAGCTATTTGGGGACATGTAAGTGGACATCCGCCTACTTCCATTCTACCTAGCAAAACTAACCCCAAAGCCTAACAAGCATTCTATTCTGCTGGCTTTGCAGACAGTACTGCAATCTCATGGCCACCATTAATGCCTGTTTATCTTCCTCTGTGCACATGCTCTTGTCTTCCAGATACATTCTTAGCATGTTTTGGGGACAATTCAAATCGATGATAGGAACTCTAACAATTTCAACACTGACTCTTGTATTTGCTTCCTTCTGGACTCCTGAATCACAGAATTGCACCCATCTAAGATAGGCTATCAAATTAGGCTGCTTGTCCATATTCTTTTTTTTATCAAAACTCTTAACTTTTTAAGGTGCTTAGATGTAAGTCATCTCCAAATAGATGTTTAAGACTATGGTCTTTCCATCTTTTTCTGAGACAGAAGTGGCCACTTTCAGACCTGATCCCATTGCTATTTGGCATAGAACTTCCACCTGCTTTATTTCTGCCCTGGATCAAAATTATGCTATAGGGACAGCTAGGTGGTGCAGTGGATAGAGCACCAGTCCTGAAATCAGAACCTGAGTTCAAATCTGGCCTCAAACATTTAACACTTCTTAGTTGTGTGACCCTGGGCAAGCCACTTGACCCCAATTGTCTCAGCAAGATAAATAAATAAATAATTTCATAGTTCATCTATATATCAGATTATTCACTTTTAAACCATAAAAGGATGATGATAATGTTTGGGAAAGTAGGGAAACAATTTGAAGGTGTCATCTCTTAATTTTTGCGGCAGCTGGTGGCTCAGTGGAGTGTGCTTAGGGTCAGGAATATTTGAGCTCAAATCCAACCTCAGACACTTCCTAGTTATGGGATCTTGGGCTTAACCCTGTTTGTCTGACAAAAGGATCCACTAGAAAAGAAAAGGGCAAACACTCTGGTATCTTTGCCAAGAAAACCCCATGGGCATTTCTCTCCATAGAGTCATGAAGAGTCGGACACGATTGATTAAACAACATCAGTTCTAAAATGACAAATGTGAGCAATAGTCACCAGAAAGGGACAATTCAGTGCCTAGAATACAGTCATAGAGTCTTTGAGAGTTCTTGCCTAATATACTCTATAATTAATGTGCTTCTATTTAGTAGGATCCATATACACATATAATATATGTATTCAATAATTCCCAGAAATGATGATATGTACCTAGAAGTATCAACATCGAGGAAGACATTAATGGTCTATGAAGTGTGCATTGTTTGTTCTCATTATCTTCTACAGAGGAATTTTAGGGGCACAAAATACCACTGATAATGTCAGAGACTAGCATTTTTATACGCTTGGTTAAATGACTAATATATTTCTTGTGAAAAAGGTGCTGGTAGAAGTGATACTTTGCCCTCTGTAAACACACACAAAGTAAATTCAGGTCTATTGAGTAGTGTAGGGTAGTATCCTATGGATATAGTGCTGCTGAGCCATCAGTATGTATTAAAAGGATCATTTGTTTTTCATAATGTGCTTTAAAAACTCCTTTGAAGAGACCCTTGCTTCTATTTCCATTTCCTTTCATTAAGAAATCAAATCACTTACCAGACACCAAATCATGTTGACTATACTCTGGACATCAGGAAATTCAGAATGAATTCTTATAACCACCTGGGACTCTGGTAGGTGAGATTCTACCATATCGTGCCTGGAACCAGCCAGGTTCCTCATTTCCCAGTCACCAGCTCCAAATCATGCCCCCATGTCCATAGTTTTCTCCTACCCCCACCCTTTTCAGCATCCCATATGTGTTATTTTCTCCCATTAGAATGTAAGATCTTTGAGGAGAGGGCTGTTTTGCTTGTTTGTATTTTTAACTCTAATGCTTAACACATAAGCACTAAAGAAACGTTCTATTTATGTATCTATCAGTTCAACTATCATCTCTGGGTGCTGTGACAATTTCATTGTTTCTAATGTGTATTTTTCTTTCCTTCATTTTTTATTAATTTCCACTGTAGGACAATAAATGTGATCACCATAAGAATCATGATCCATTTTAAAATTTTCTTTATAATATCCACCCCCATCCCACCCTCACTCCCAGTTCCCTAAATTAAAGCAATTTAAGATGGAGAAACACAGTACTCTAGCAAAGAAGGGTTTGTCTCGATAAATACAATAATAACAACCACTACTGCTTCAATTCACTTGAATAAATAATCCTTGGAGTATGTCAGACAGAACATATGAGCATATGATTTCTTCAAAAGATTTCCATTCCTCAGGTTTAAAAATTGTTTGCCTTAACTCAGTAAATTATTACATACCTGTATACATTTCTGTACTTGATATCCATCTATACTATATACCCTTGTCTATGGGAAGCCTATATACACAAACACAAGGAATTTAGGCAATAACTATAAAGGGAATAGCTACAAATATGAATACAAATTTGTAGGATGCAAACACTCGTATAATAACACATAAATACATATTTGAAAGACAAACACAGATATAGATTGCTATTCTTGATGAGTCTTGCATTTCTGGAAATCATACCCAAGTAATGTCTTTTTCTCTCCATCCATGCTTGGAACAGCCTTCCTGCATTCTAATTGTTCACTTTAAGTGGGGAGGCAATCAGTTTAGTGTATGTATTACCACATACTCAGACAAGCAGGTTCAAATACTGTTCTGTTATTAGCACTCACTCATTAACACCTGTTTTCTTTCTCCAGGACAGGGCTGTAGTAGAGAGGAGGAAAAGAATATAGCAAATGGGTAGAAACACAGAAGAAATTTTTAGAGAAGGTTCAGATGCTGGTCTGGAGGTCTCCATTGAGGAGAGTTCTCTGGGTCTCTGTGGTCTCATTCAGCCGGGACTTGTCTTGCTTGCTGTCACTCCTCTCCCCATCATCTGCGCCAGTTGCCTTGACCAGACACAGGACATTCTGGAAGCTCTTCTTGAAGTTGTCAGACAAGAAAGCATAGAGAATGGGATTGGCGCAACTATTGGCATAGGTAAGTATGACCACAAAGTCAAATATGCCCTTGAGGGCTGGGGTGGGCATGATGGCGACCGAGACCGAAGAAACATTAAATATGTAGAAGGGGAGCCAGCAAAAGATAAAGACAGCCACCACTATTGATACCATGCGGGTGACCTTCTTCTCTGACTTTTTCCTCTTGGAAGAACCTACTCGGATTCCAGAGGACTTGACCTTGATAATGATAAACAGGTAGCAAAGGCAAATGATTGTGAGGGGCACTAGGAACCCCAAGATGAAGGTGTAGATGATGAACCCTGTGTACCATGCTCCAGATTCACCTGGCCAGTTGATGGTGCAGCTGCTCCTCCCACCTTGGTTGTTCCTGAGACCCGCATATATCATGATTGGCAAGATGACCAGCAGGGAGAGTCCCCATACAGCCACGTTAATCATCTTGGCTGTCTGGGGTCTCCTCCACTTGGCTGACTTAATGGGGTGGACCACAGCCAGGTAACGATCAATGCTCATGACAGTCAAGCAGAAGATGCTGGTGAACTGGTTGATGCCATCCACAGTCATAACAACCCGACAGATAGCCTTGCCAAAGGGCCAATGGACCAAGGCAACCTGCATGGCCAGGAAGGGCAGACCCAGCATGAAGAGCTCATCAGCAATGGCCAGGTTAAGGATGTAGATGTTGGTGATGGTCTTCATCTTGGCGTAACGGAGGATGACGTAAATGACCAGCGTGTTACCACACAATCCGATGATACAAACTAAAAAGTAGATGAAGGTGAGAATGGCATTGCTAGTCTGGTCATAGTATGTCTCTGTTTTGTTTGAGTTGTTTGCAGATGCCATTGACCCATTAGGGTCCAAAAAAGGGGATGACCATATTCGACTCCCATTAGATAGCTCTAATTCTAGATCCATGGCTGCTTTGTAGCAACAGGAAGCTCCTAACCAGTTCAAAGAACTTGAAGTGAACCAGCTTTCACCTTTGAGGATCCTGGAGGCAAAAGACAAATCGTGGCATCTGAAAAGGAAAAGGAAAACTGACCCATCAGCCAATGTCTACTTATTTCTGGTGCAATGGATAGACTGCTAGATCTGGAGTCAGGAAGATCAGGCACTTATAGTTGTGTGGCTTCAAACAAGTCAATTAATCTCTGTTTGCCTCAGTTTCTTCACTTACAAAATGGGGGTGATAATAATAGCTGGGCTGTTGTGAGGATCAAATGAGGTAACTGTGTAAAGCACTTAACACAGTGCCTGGCATGTTGTAGGTGCCATAAAATGGTAGCTATTCTTATAATTATTAACTTCATGCCATGTGATTATACCACTACTCTAAGTACTTATATAAGATGCTTCAATAGGAAAAAAATTTTCCCTTGAATATAAAGATATATCTATTAATATCTATCTATCTATCTATGTCTGTCTATCTATAAAAAATATAAAGATCCTGAGCTAACAGTGGTAGCAATTGATTTTGAGTTGATCTTGGAACTGGAATTTTGTTGAGCAACCTATATACTTTCTTACCTCATTCCATATATAACCAATAATACAGTTACAGAAGAATGCTTTTATTTTGTGTAAAATTAATATGCTCCTGGGCAAAGGGTGAAACAATGGATAGGATGCCAGGGTCTAAAGTCCAGAAGACAACTTCCTGAGTTCAAATCTGGCCTTAGACACTCACTTGCTGTGTGACCCTGGGAAAGTCACCTAACTCTGTTTTTCCTCAGTTTCCTTCTCCATAAAAAGAGAAGGAAATGGCAAACTTTATCTTTGCCAAGAAAACTCCAAATGGGGTCAAGGAGAGTTGGACACAGCTGGAAAAAAAAAGTGACTGAACTGACTGGATTCACAAAACCTAAACAAAATGTCATCTCCCTGCTCTGAAGGAGATAGGATACAGAGTCTCTGCTTTCATTTAATGAGGAAAACCAGACTGACCTGAATGACTGCTTGGTGGATTCTACTAAATAATAATTGTTGAACAATAATTTAGTGTTTTGGTTTGTTTGCATTTGTGAATCTGCTTATATAAATCTCATGAATGTTTCAGTTTTCTTCACATTTAAAAAAATTGATGTGTTGGGATTTTGGGGGGGGGATTCGTCTCATTGTATTTTTCTATTTATAGGATCATAAATGTAGCACTGACAGGAACCTCAGAAGTGATCTCATCCATAACTCTTTGCTTTAGAAATAAGGGAAACTAAAGTTTAGAAATTCTAATTTGCCCACTATCTTATTGGTAATAAGGGACAGAGCTGGGAGATGGATCTGAGCCTTTTGACTCCAAATCCAGCATTCTTTCTGCTACAATACTTAATCTCTCAGTGTTGTTGTTCAGTTGTTTTCAGTAGATACTGGAGTGGTTGGTCATTTCCTTCTCGAACTCATTTGATAGATGAGGAAATTGAGGCAATGTGTTGCCACACAATTGAAAATGAACCAGAAATTGGAAGGCACAAGTCCTATTCTTCATGATGAAGAGATAGTGTGACACAATCTGGAGATCTGAGGTTTGCGTTTGAATTGTGCCTCTGTCTCTGGACAAGTCATGGACCACAGAGTAATATAATAAATAGACTGAGTGTCCCCTGAGCCAAAAAGAACAATAAAGAACTTTGTCTTGTGAGAGGTGAAGCAGCTAGGTGGCGACAGAGTGCACAGAGTGTCAGACCTAGAGTCAGCAAGATTCATCTTCTGAATCCAAATCTGATCTCAAACACTACCTGGGTGACTTTGGGAAAGTCACTTAATCTTTGCCTCAGTTTCCCCATCCATCAAATGAACTGGAGAAAAAAAATAGCAAGTCACTCCAGGATCTTTGGCAAGGAAACCCCAAATGGGGTCACAAAGAGCTGGACATGTCTGAAAAAATGACTGAATTCAGGGAGCTAAAATATTAGGAATCTGACCTGACTCTAATTGAAATTAAATAATTTCCCTCTGGATTTCTTTCATGACTAGAAGACAATGATTACTGTACCAACAAGTGAAATTTCAACTGGTTGAGCAGATCTTCTAAGACTTGAACTTTAAATAAATAATATATTGATTCATATATGATTAGGAAAGCATAAGTAGGGGAATAGAACAAACAGAATCTAGAAACCTTTGAACTTAAGCTCTCTTTCCTCTTTTGCCATCACTTTACTGTGTGATATCAGAAGTGTTGCTTAACTTTTCTGTGCATTGTTATATGAGGATAGTTTGAGTTCCCAGTGTGTCCTTTTTGCAAAGTACTTTTGAGACTCTTATTTTTTTTTCAATGTTGCATCAAATTCAGAAGAGAATGAAAAAATTGGTTTCTGGGGGGGGGGAATTAAAGAGATGGCTTTTTTTGTTTCTCTAGTTACTTCCCTGTGTTATTGCCACTTTAATTTTTTTCTTTCTCCTTGTAATTTATAGCTTTGATTTTATATATCCCTAAATGTACTTAAACAATCACTATGCTCTACCAGGCTCCAGCTTATTTTTCAGAGTACATGTCTAAATGATTCCATTTTAAATCTGAATGAGATGGGGTGATGGAGAAAAAGCAATGGGAAGATCTGAAGTGTACAATCCTTTCTCAGTTGAATGTATCTTATAAAGGAATGAACTGTGAGATCCTTAGTAATTTTCTTCTAGAATGGAGTGAAAAAAAATTAGAGAAAGGCTTCAGTGGTAAGGGAAGTATTAGAGTCGTTTCTAATATGTAAGGGTAAGGGAGCAGAGAGAAGGGAAATCCAATTTCTGAGTCCCTTATACAAGAATGAGCTTTCATTGGGCTACATTATTCTTTTTCAAAAAGGTTTGAAGACCCTTATAAACAGGTTTGATGCCTTTTACTTCTCTTTTTTATCTTCCACAGTATCCAGCATGGATTTGGACACAAGGTAAGTGGCTGAATCAATTCTTTTTCTTTAGTTAAATTGAAATTCAATATATGCAAGAATTGTTTTTTAATTGTGTAAGGTTTAACTTTGCAGGTGCCTTCTCAATGGGTATGGGAGTAACACGAGAGGAAGGAAGAGAATCTTAAACTCAAAGTTTTCAAAACAAATGTAAGAAAATATTTTACAAGTAACTGGAAAATAAAAAAATTATGTTGTACATATACACATATGTGTATACAGACATACATGTACACACACAAACATACAAATTGTGTAAGATTTTTAGGCACTTGAATAGATAACCGATGGCTCCCTCTAGGTTCTGCGACAAAGATTATACCTAAGGTAAAGGGATTGTGTTCTGATTATTCCACCTCCACTTCCTACCCCAAAACAGCGTCAGAGTAAATCAGTTTTTTTCCTAGGAACAAGAGAGATTACATGGAAGGTGGGGAAAGGGAAATAGAGATGAACCGCTAAGGAACCTTTAGAGCTCCTTTCCCTTAAAGATATTAGAAAGTCTAAGAAATGTAGGACCAGCATTAACTAGAAGAAGGGGTGACTAGGAAGAGTTTATCACAGAAGAGCAGCCCCCAACCCCATTAGTAGACAAAAAAGCCTTCTTCTTTCTTTCCTTTCTTCATCCTTAGGTTGCTTCGCAACCATATAACCCCAGCGAGCGGGGGTGAGGAGAAGAGAGAGAATGAAGGAGAAATTTATCTATGTGTATCCCCAAGATCCCTAGGAGGAGAGGTGGGGAGTGCGGGAAACTAAGGCAATCCCAGCCAAAGAGGTAGCTAGCCGCAGAGGGGCTGTGCGATTATGGCGAAAGCTAGGTGGGATAAGTACAGAGGAGAAGGAAACAACTTGAGTGAATCACTCTTTTGACTTCTACAGAGTGGTCCGCTTCCCTCCTTCCAACCTCCTTCTTCCCAGTTTCCAGCATCTCTAAAAGCAGGCAGGGATGGCCGGGATCATAGTGGACCTAGGAAGCCAACCCTCTCATTTCAACGGTGTGTGTGTGTGTGTGTGTGTGTGTGTGTGTGTGTTCGCGTGGGGGTTGGAACTCAGGTTCTTTTCCCAGACTCTGCAGCTCCTAAGCTCGGAGAGAAGTTTTCACCTGTAGCATATCCCACCGGAACGCTTATTTGAATGGGGGCACAGAAGCTATGTGTGGGGGCAAAGGAGGAGGTCTTCTATGGTGCAATTCCTCTCAGCAGTACGAGGCAATCGGACTCCCACCCAGTACCACACACCCAGCTACAGCACACACACTCAAAACCTGCGTCTCACACCGGGACCCACAACCTTACACATACACTCCCTGCAGCCATTCTTTTACACAGAAGCCCCCAATAAAGACGAAATGGCACACAACACCCCCACTACCTCCCCCTTCACACAAACGAATACAAGGCAGCCCATCCAGACACTCCGATGCACTCAAATAACTAGGGATCGAGCACACACAAATGGACACAGATACAAACGTATATAAAACAACACAGCCAGACACAACATTCTCGCCCAACCACAGATCCTGCACACACATAAATATAAACGTATGTAAAGTCACACACCAAGACAGTTACACAACCAGAGATCCTGCACGCGCACGGATACACACACACATACAAAGGTATGTTAAGCAACACATCCAAACACTTTAAAGCACTTACACAACTAGAGATTCAGCACACATGCATACGCACACGCGCACACACACTTTGCAGTGTTTTCACCTTCGCTTGGCAGCTCGGCCAGTGCTATTAGTCCTCTTGCTCCGCTCCTCTGTCTCTTGTTCCTTCAGGTAGGGGCCCCAGGAGTAGACTGGATCGGAGAAATTCTTCTCTCCGTTGCCCTCTCCTGGCTCTGGGGGGCCGTAGCCTACCTGCTCTACCTGGCACCTCCGGCCAGCGAGCCACTGGGTGCAGGGAGCTCAGGCAGCTGCGTTCTGCAGCCCTGCAAACAGATGGTGTAAAGCTGAATGCCGAGAGCTTGTGCTCTCTGCATCTGTGAGCGCGCGCGTGTGTCTGTGCGCCTGTCTCTCCATCGCTTTCTCCCTCCAAGCCGGAGTCATCCACCCCCTCCCCACATTTCCCCTCCTTCTCCCGCAACAGCTGCGTCACACCAGCCAGCGCTCCGCCCATCTCCTAAGTCCTTTGAGAGAACCCACATGGGAGGGCCAGAGAGACCAACCTAAAACTGTTTAGGAAGCTCCTGAACAGCTGGACAGTGACGGAAAGGGAGAATCTATCTGCTAGAAGATGAAGAGTTAATATATTTATCTCTGGATTCCCTGATAGCAGTTACCAGGGTACCACTTTAGAGTTTTCCAAGACTTGAAGTAACCTACTTGATTGGGGGAGGGAGAAAGGGTTCTGAATCAACATTTCTGACTGATCTGGGTTAGAAAGAACAGAGATTTCCAGAGGCTTCACCTCATCAGCCAAAAATTTTTCATTATTTGACTTCGTGCTGCCCTGGATTTCATACATTGAATTAGGATTATTTCTGCCTTCCTGAATTAATTAATTCAAAATTACTTTGAGGGAGCCTAAATATGCTTTCCAAAGGTGATACAACTCCTGTATCTTTCAATTATTCATCATATCAGAGATACCTGTACCAAATCACTGTTTTCCCACTCAATGTAGCTTGTGATTATAAAGCAAAAAAGCTTTTCTTAGAGAGCTTAAGAAAAGCTGCTTCCTTTTTTTATTTTTTTTGTGGTTATGATGGAATAATATTGTGCTATAAGAAATAATGAGCAGCATGCTCTCAGATAAACCTGGAAAGACTTACAGAAGCTGATGCAAAGTGACAAGTACTGTGTACAAAGTAACAGCAATATTTTAAGATCATCAGCTGTGAATGACAGCTATTTTCAGCAATACAATGATCAAAGACAATTCTGAAGAACTTATGATGAAAAATGCTATCCATTCCCAAACAAAAAACTGATGGTGTCTGAATACAAATTGAAGCATATTTTTTTTTACTTTATCTTTATTGAGTAGATTTTTTTTTGTTTTTGGAAGGATTTATGTTTTTTTTAACAACATGACTAATATGGAATCATGTTTTACATGATTACAGATGAATAAACTATATTAAATTGCTTGCCTTCTCAATAAAGGAGATGAGAAAAGAGAAAGGGAGAGAATTTGGAACTCAAAGTTTAAAAAAAATGAATACTAAAATTGTTTTTGCATATAACTGGGAGAAAAATAAAATTCTAAATAAATTTTTAAAAGAATAACAATAACTGACATTTACACAGGACTTTAAAGTTTGTAAAACATTTTAAACACATCTTGCTTGACCCTCACCACAATCCTATAAGACTATAAGTAAGGACCACAGGTAATTTGGGCTCCATTTTATAAATAAGGAAAATGACGATTAGGAAGGTTAATGACACCCCACGTCACACAGCTAACAAGTATCAGACTGGATTCTTCCAGTCTTCCTGATTACTTTCATTATAGATTAGACTTAAAATCTGCAGCATCCCTCTCTGCCATTACTAAATCAATCACTTTATCAATTAATTAGAAATAGGTGGAATAAGCCTTAAAGATGGACACTGAGAAGGGATCATAAACTATCATTACAGTTTCAGGGCAATTAAATGGCAAAGTAGATTGAGCCCTGGGCTTGAAATCAGTAAGATTTATCTTCATGAGTTCAAATTTGGTCTCAGACACTTCCTACCTGTATGACTTTGGGCAATTCATTTACCCCTTATTTGTCTGTTTCCTCCTCTGTAAAATGAACTGCAAAAGGACATGACAGACCACTCCAGTATCTTTGCCAAGAAAACCCCAAATGGGGTCATAAAAAGTCAAAAATGGCTGAAACAATGACAACAAAAATGAACTATCAGAGAAGTAAAGTTACATATATCAGACAGATGCATGGAAGAAAGAAGGGCAGACTTTGCATTGTCTTTATGAGGTATTATGAGGAATGTTCCAGAGCTTTGAGAACTGTTAAACCAGCACCTAATAGAACGGTGATTGATTCTGTCCTGCTACTTAGGGCAAGTAACCTATTCAATCAGGTAATCAGCCAGGAGGAGAGCTGGAGAGGGGAAAATGTTCCAACTTTTCAAGCAGAATCAATAATAAATGTTCATTGAGCACCTTTCATTTAGAGAGGCTTGCATTGAATGTTGGAGACTGGGTAAAGTAAAAAAAAAAATGTGGTCTTTGCCCTTGAAGTGAGATGTGCTCATAATAACATTATGGTAGCATGTTAGAGCTGGGAGGGTCTTAGAGATCATCTAATTCAATTATTGTTATAATAACTTTTACAAATTACTAGCAAGATAGATAGATGGATGGATGGATGGATGGATGGATGGATGGATGGATGGATGGAT